>BQNB010028435.1:23897-39279 GCA_026074375.1 Tanacetum coccineum
TAAACATTGCTAAAGAGTCTTGTTCTACGTGGCTTGATTATGTTGGTCCTCTAATTACTGACGAGCTAGATTCTGAAAAACGCTGGAGCTATAGAGATCCCAAAGGGAATATTCAAGGGTCGTTCTCTCTCGCGCAATTACATATGTGGAAAGATTATTTTCCAAGCGATTTACAGATTTGGAGTTATTATGGCAATGTAAAAGAAACTATTCTCCTACACAATGCATTAAAGAGACGAACAAAGAATGCCGGTTAGATCTCTTTGCATTTGTGGTACGTTTCAACGGGTGTTCGGCTTCGTCCATGGGAGGTCTTTTTTTTTAGGTTTCGCGTTGGGATCTCCCTTCTGATTTCAGTAGCCGTCGGTTTTTTGCGTGTTTGTTTTGTATCGTTAGATCTTATTCTGTTTCTTTTTTCTTTTGTCTGTTGGATCGAGTTGCGTGTGGCTTTTTCTTGCTAGCTTCTTTCTAGCATTTTTTAATAAAATTTCTAATTGCCGTTCAAAAAAAAAGCCTTGCTAGAAGCATGATAGTGAAAAAAATTTCGTTCTAAAAGAAAAAAAAAGAAAGGGACTGATGCATTTCTTTTGACCATTATGACTTATTCTTTCTTTAAATGGGTAACATGTATATTTAACGTTCAACATGATGGATAACTGGAAAAAAATATGCGAATTTGAAGAATGTATCGATGTCTTTAATCTAAACATTTTTTTTGGTAACTTAGACACCAAAACCACAAATCTGATAAATCTAACGTATTATGGGTCGTGTGGGGTTGTCAAAGTAATAAGTCATTTAACGTTATAGATTAAAACATCAATGTTGGCTGAAGGTTTGTATTAAACGGTACGGGTGTTTACGGGGCGGTACGGTTTGGTTCGAACTTTTAACTATCCATTGCGGGGCGGGTATTTATTTTACTGTTTTACACCGAACCGTACTAGACGGATAACTGTACAGGCCGGTATCCGAAATGAGCGGATACAACAATCGAGTCACGTTTAACCATTCTAAACAATTAATTGAGTCGAACCGTATGAAAATAACATAATCTATGACATAAAATGTCATTGAATTTAACCATTAAAACAAAAACAATCAATTCATCATATATAACAAATTAACTTAACTATTTATTCAACGTAGAGTTTAATGAAATAATGTAATACATGCATAGAGATTAGTGAATGTTCAAATTAATTAAGTAAAAATCCATTAACAAGAACAATAGTGCAATAATATAGTCAATATTTAGACATTTTTCTTAGATATATAGTTGAAAGCTACATGTATATAATACAAGATTCGGCTAGAGTAATTGCGGATAATTGAAAATAATAACAAAAACCGAACTGTTATAACCGTATTTTTCTAATTTCGGGGTTTTTTGGTTTTAGTTTCTTTGGTTATCTGTTTTTTTGTTTTTTTTTAATTGAGTGGGCCGGCTCGGTTTGTCGGCTTCTCAGATTGTTTGAGCACCTCAATTAAACGGTTATCCAAAATCAAGTGGTTAAATCAAATGGTTAAACGATATTAAGGATAAAATCGTTGCTAAAATATTTTAAGGTTTTTTTATCAAACGGACATTGAAGAATAAGTGATTTTCTTAATGGTGAAACGAAGTTAAGGATACATATGTTTAAATAAAGTTAAGTGATTAAAACAAAAACAAAAAATTAAATCATAATTAGCAGACTTTTAAAATGGATATATGTTGGTTTGTTTAGCACTTGTGATTGTCAATGATCCATTTTCTCATATTTTTATTACAAAATCTTACCAACTACAAATATTCCATGATTTATGTACACAAACATAAGCCGCACCTGTGCATAGAGCTTTTTATAAATGATCAATCATGAACCCAAATATAAAAGCTAAAATTTTAAAGGTAGTACTTTTGTAGTAAAAAATTATTTATATTGTGTATTTTTTTAATAATTTTGTGCGTATACTTGTATATCATTTTAGTCATTCCTTTTGAACAACCTTTCACACAATTTTATATTTTTCTTATCTCATAAGCCATATAAATGAGAACGTCTAAATTTTTCCAAAAATGTTATGTAATTTAATATACTATTAATCTACTTTGTGAGTTTTTTGTATTTGTCTTTTTTTTTCTTCATGTTTGTTAGCTTAGTGTGATAGTGTTTAGCTCCATGTATTGTTTTTTTGGTCTCACTCACAATTAATTGTCTTGTTTAGTTGGGTAGGATGCCATGTATTGTACTTTTTTTTTCTTGTTGGTTCTATATATTATTGCCTTTCTAAAAAAACAAAATGGTCATTATAGTCTAGTAAAAGTAGAATTGTGTGGGACGTGAGTTGTATTCTGACCCACTCAATGTTTCTGCTTTTATCAGTTTTTGATATTAGACCTGCATTTTTAATAATTTACCAAATAACCCCTATTGTAAATGTTATCAGTAAGAAATTTTCCTTTAAGTTGCTACTTTAATCGTTAACCCCCTATAACTTTCGTAACATCGCTCGTTAAATGTTTTACTATAGAAATTGAGACACGCTTAAAATTTTAGTGAAATAACAAGTTATCTCAAAACGCTTAAAATTTTAGTTAAATTTTTTTTATTATTGATAACACTTTCTATTGAAAAAAGTATTATCATTAACACAATTATAAATGTATTGTTGTGAAAAGTATTTTAATAAAAAAACAAAAATGTGTAGCGTTGTTTATATGAAATTTGTAAATACGAGAGGAATATTTTTACACCCGGGGCAACACCCAAGTAATATTTTTCACGTTATTAGAAACTTTGTAAATATCTATTAATAATTTATTAGATGAATATTCAATCCTTGTAAAAAAATTAGCCATGTTGATATTTAAACATGCAGATCCATCGCTATAGTTATAGTGAATCAACATTAACATTACAAGTATTTATGATTTATAGGATCTGATCAAGCGAGAATACTAATAACAAAATCAACAAATATAATTAAGAATAAAAGATTCTTAAACAATGATTGATATATAATAAGAACTTAAGCAATAATCAATTGATGATGAGCAATAAAAGTTGTTAACAGAAAAACGATATCAAGTAAACCACTCCAAAACAATCTTGATGTAATAACATAAACTGTTGTTAAACTTTAAGTAATAAAATCATATTGATATGTAATAACATAAACTATTGTAGATTGTAGAATTATATAAACCTGGTTGCTATTAAAGTACCGATAATGGATAGGAAATTAAGCCGTAAAATTAAATAAAACATGGTCTGTTATGTTTTTATAGAATAGATCGAACAGCCACACATGTTGATTTCTTTCTATGTTTTTTAAAATCAATTAATCAATATATGAGGATCATGAGAAAGTGTGCATGTTCGTTAATATTAGTCTAAAAAAAATACGAAGAAAAATTCAAGGTTACCTCTCGCGATCTAAAATCTCATTTAGAGCGTGCTGATAACGTGTTGTAAATGTAAAAAACAAGAACATAAGAATGAGAGAGGAAGGGAGAATTCTTATTATGAGTTGTATCCATCATGTTACAATAGGAAGTATTTATAAGGCACAGGAAAAACCTAACTTGTTAATCAAGATTAGGATGAATAGACATAAGCCCATAAGCCCATAATGTTTTACAATAAGTATAAATATTTTTTAATTAATTTTTTATTACTAAAAATAGATACGTAAATTAAATCAAATTTATCATATTATCTTTACTTAAAGTTATTATTAGATAATTAAAAAAAAAATATTAATTACTGTAATTAGTGAATGAACAAAATTTTCATTATGCAATATGTAAGAAAGAAAAAAAATGATGATTACGTTTATAATGAATTATTATCAAAGAATAGTTATTTTAAGTAGGGGTGTGCACAGTTCGGTTTGGGTTGGTTTTTGGCTAAAACCGAAACCGAACCGAAATATTCGGTTTTTATAAAACTAAAAACCGAAACCGCTCGGTTTTTGGCGATTAGGTTTCTCGGTTTTTGCGGTTCGGTTTTTTGGTTTTTTTGGTTTCAAACCGTTTAAATTTTGTTGTTGCTAATTTATATTAATAAACTTGTTTTACGTAGAAAATTGGTTATTTTTTTTAAATTTTTTTGTCAATATTGAAGATATCTGTCGGTGCTGCGCATGCGATAAGCTACATTCATTATGATGAGACACGCGATTTCAGTGTTATACACCAGAACATCAGCAGTTACACAGTTCGGTTGAATAATGACTTTGAACCCAAGTTATCTGAATTTCACCATTCCTTGAAGATTAAAGCATCTGAAAGGCACAATTCTTTCCATACTGATTCAGTTTGGTCTAGAAAGGGGTATACAGACCCAACATGTTTAGAGACCAACATTGAGGGCCACAAGTCAGATATCTACTCCTTTGGGATAGTATTGTTTGAGCTATTGTGTGGTAGGAAATCAGTAAGTGACGATCAAGATAATAAGTATTTGGCTCCAGTGGCAATTTTTCATTATAGAGAGAAAACACTCGATGGTATCATTGATCCGGATCTATGGAAACAAATGGATCCGCGGTCCTTGAACATGTTTACAGAAATAGCGTATGACTGCTTGAATGAAAAACGATCCCAACGCCCAAATGTAGATGAGATTGTCACAAGACTTGAGAAAGCTTTGGAACTCCAATTGGAACGTGAAAATGATGTAAGACTATTTTTTTCTCTTTATCTTTCTATCTTAGTAACTCTTCTATAATAAAACGAGTAACAAATACTATTCACTTATTGCTGTATTTGTTGCCCTTGATGTTAAAGGAACTCTCAGTAGTTGTGACGGAAGTTGAAGGTACATCATCCAGTCAAGAGGAGGTAATTAACTTTTTTAACTTTTGTTGTGAGTCACTGAAATCTTTAAAAGGGGGGAAATGTTAAAACAAGTTAAAGTATAAAGAAAGATGTACTCCATGCATGTACATGTCACGAACGTAAACTATGATATATGTCTTTATTCTTATGGTGGTGGTTGTGATCGAGTTCTGATTAAACTGAGGTTTAAGTTATACATGCATTATAATTTAGCATTTAAATATAAGTATACCTTTTTCATGTCGACCAAAAATCACATTGCCAACAATTTTTGCAAAATCTAACCATTCTTCAGAATGCTACTCAAGATCCCCTCTTATACTGTACTTGGTTAAAAATGACTGTTTAACCTTACTGAAGTGTTCCACCCAGAAAATCTGCACACTTCCTAATGTTGTCTTCTTTGGTACATATAGGGATCAGCGAGTCACTTCACATCCACAGGCGTTGAATCCAATTCCAGCAAAAAGACAATGTCTTCCATCAAATACCTTTCTCACTCACAACTCAGCTTTGAAGATATAGAATCCGCAACCAACAACTTTGCTCCTGAGAATATCATCATAACAGTCAAATTACCAATTTACCATTACATATCTTCATCTTCCTCATAAACCCCCCATCCATTTAACTTTCCACCGCCATTGATTAATCTCCTACCCCCGATTGTAGGCCTTTTCTTGCTACTTCCCATCCACCGCATATGTGATGGTCTCATCGGAGTTGCATATCCAACAAGCATAAGTATTATAGACACAAATGGGTTATGTTAAACGATAAGTATTATATATAGTACACAGTTACACATCATTTCAATGCTTTATAGTTTTGTTGAAGAAAAATCTGTTTTGTTGTAAAAAGTTGAACAATGAAAAAGAGTCACAAAAGTGAATTAGCCAGTATATTGACACATCAAATGTTTTGCAACTTTATCAAAAGAGTTTTTTGCATTGAGATTATCTTAAACAAAAAAAAAATACTAATTAATAAGATAAATGCAAAAGTAAAATACATACATCAAATATGTTTTTTTTAACCATGGTTTCTGACACATTAATCGAATAATCCACGAGGTTTGAACCCACCGTCACACAGACTCAAACCAGGTAAAGCCCTTCCTTTTCAGGAGGTTGGCGTGGCCACTTCAGGGTTGTTTGCACCTAGCAGGAATTGAACTTGAGACCTCACACATTTTAGAGCGATAGCCACAAATATTTTGCCACTAGGCCACCCTTGAGTGGTTTAGAAAAAAAAAATAACCTACCTTAACATATACAAGAGAAATGACCCGTTATAATTCATACTATAAAAATGACCCGTTATAACCCATTCTAGAGTGCCATTGTGTCGCTCAACTTTTAAATTCGTGCTATTGTGTGTATTATGCGACTATTTCTGCATGTAAAATGACCATTTTACCCTTCAAAATTTGAAAAAAGTGAGGGTAAAATGGTCACAAAATACACACAATAGCATGAATTTAAAAGTTGAACGACACAATGACAAAAAAAATAGTTGTCTACATACAATGACAAAAAGTGGCAAGTATAGTACATTTTTAAGCAATTAACCCATTAATATATAGCAATGTCCTTTTTAGTCATTTTACATATTAAATTATTAAATAATCTGATTTGCCAAACACTCAAAAACTAATTATCTGATTATTGCGTTATCATACAGCATAATCAAATCCAAACACCATATTTTAAAACCACGTTTTGTTACAGCTGATTATCCGTTTTCAAAACGAATAATCTATTTTCAATAAGCAATTCCAAACACCCCCTATGTAAATATCGTTTTAAAAAATCTATGTCCTCTAATTACTGTAGTGTGTGGATGATTATTATTTGACTTGAAACTCACAAAAATATTCAACTTTCCCAGTGGATGCTATGAAGGAGGGCAGTACTGTCATCCTGAGAAATGCAAAAATCGACATGTACAAGGGGTCTATGAGACTTGCAGTGGACAGATGGGGTCTTGTTCAATCCACCGAGTCGGCTGATTTCTCTGCCAACGTAGACTGCAACCTGTCTCTCATTGAGTTTGAACTTATCACCGTCGAAGAGTGATAATTTACCCTTATACCCTTGACTCCAAACAATATATGGCGGCATAATGTAAGCTTTCTTACACTTTGTACGTGTGAGTTAGAGTCGAGAAGTGTTTATTATGGTGATCCGTGAGTTGAGGATTAGTCTTATGAGAATAGTTAAAAAGGACTTTCTTTTGTAAGCTAATATTTGCAGTTTGTTTATTTCTACCTTTTGTTCTGAACGGTTTTTCGATAATTTGGTCACATTATGAACTCTGGTTGCTTAAACTTTGTATCTGCTGCTCTTTAATGTCAGAGGCCACTATATCACATTTTTATAGAAAAAAATTGTGTATGATAGACAATATTATGTATAAAGACCTCATATGCAAATATCATGTTTTTGATTTATAAAGATCTGTTTACGTAAATGGGCAAAGCTGGTTAAGAGGCTGATAGTTTACAATTTAAGAAGTATATATCTCAAAATGTTATAATGATTAAGAAAATGTCGAAAATAAAATAAAATTACAAGTCGCTACACAAAAATTTCAAGGGTAAATGCCATTTATTACCAACTTACTTTTTCATTTGTGTCGAAATGACCAACGTACTTTTTTTTGTACTTACTATACCCACGTACAATCAAATTTCGTTCGATATCACCAATATGACCATAAAATGATTATATTACCCTTGTCTTCTCTACATCCACTCAGATCAAAAGAAAAGGGTAATATAGTCATTTTATGGTCATATTGGTGATATCAAACAAAATTTTAATGTTCATGGGTGTAGTAAGTACAAAAAAAAATAAGTTGGTTATTTCGGCACAAATGAGAAAGTAGGTTGATAATAAATGACCATTACCCAAATTTCAATAATATGCAATGGTACATATTATAACACATTATTAAAATCCAAGTCCATAAATTTATATTTTGCTGTATAAAGGCATATATACTTGAACTAGTATACGAGTTAATACCAAAGGGCATTTGGTCCAATGTGCCCCGTTTATTAAATGTTTTAGCTGTTTAAAGAATAAAATAAAATCCAAACTCATTATTCTTAACGCAAATCGGTTTATCTTCATGTCAAGTTCCTATCGATTTTCGTTTCATGTCAAGAATCGTCATCCCTAAAACATAGACCCGCATAATCTAACAACTATAATAATTTTGCTTATTCATAATATATCTTATGGAGCAAACATTTGACCACTGTTCATCTACAGTGCCAAGTTTGACTTGGGCTCAACTTTGGCCCGGCCCAAGTATTATTTTTTTCTTAAAGTTTAGTCCAACATATGGCTCAACTTTTTTTTGGGCTTTACTTTGGCCCGGCCCAAGTAGTTTTTTTTAAAAAAAAAGTTTAGTCCAACATCTAGCCCAACTTTTTTTCTCTTTTTTTTCAACTTGGTTTACTTTTATGGCCCAAAAAAAAAAAACTTTATAATCCCTCCCACCCCCACTTCTTTCGCTAAAAATAAGAAGGAAAAAAAAATTACGAGACGTGCTTTTATTTTTAACTATTTACAACTTTCTATCGGCCTGGGTCAAAAAAAAAATCTCCTTTATTAAAAAAAACCCTATTAACTACAATGGCGTGATGTTATGAGACCGAAAAAATAAATCCGCACAAAATACAATAAGAAAGAAAAAATGCGCCGCAGTAACGCGCGATTATCATTTAATACAAAATACAATAAGAAAGAAAAAATGCGCCGCAGTAACGCGCGATTATCATTTAATATGAGAAAAAAAAACTATTAAAAATGAGACCGAAAAAATAAACCCAAACAAAAAAAAAACCCCGCAACAACGCGCGAAAAATTAACGCCCGCAGCAACGCGCGGGTAATCTTGCTTGTATATACTATGGAGCATCCAATTTTGCACTGTAGCTGCTACAGTGCTTGCTACAGTGCTACAGTACCATTAGCCCAAAAATTTGGGCCGGCCCATTTGAATCTTTTTTTTTGTTTCAAGTAGGCAATATAAAAAAATTGCTTGGCAAAAAATAGGAATTTTTTTTTATAAAAATACTGATTTATTCAAATAAAAAAAAATACTCGCGACATGAGGCCAAAAAATTACAACCCGCGACATGAGGCCTAACACATAAGCCTATATTAAAAAAACAAACTATTAAACATGAGACCGAACAAATAAACCCGCATAAAATAAATTAAAAAAAACGGCTCCGCAAAATATCGCCAAAAAGATCTTCATATCGGGAAAAAAAACGAGGCCATTATTGCAATCCTCCTGTCATACGTACTTGCTTAATCAACACGTTGCATTAATAGTAAAAAACAAAAAAAAACTTTAACCAACACGCCGGACTAACAAATTAGCCCCCGCCGCTACGCGCGGGTTAAGTTCCGACTCGTTCTTTTCTAATCTTAGGCTCATACCATTTTATAACACTGATATCATAAACTAGTCAAATCGATCCAACACCATTGCGGGCATAGGATATGTCGTACATGATTAGTAGACAACGACTAATGATGACGTATAGTATGGACCGCTTCGGCCCACTTATACTACTATAGGCTTCGTAGCTGCTAACGGGCCTACGGCCCATGTATAGCGGTCACGGCCTTCCGGACCTACGGGTCGCGGCTACGGGCACGTTGTCCGTGGACGTGGTAACTTCATAAGTTATCTTTAAGAGAGGATAACCTAAGTAAATAAGAGATATGCTTTACTTATTTAAATCAGTCAGGATAATTACAAATCCCTATAATCTCGGCCGTGTCTTGGGCCGAAAGATACTGAAACCCTAAAGGGTATTCAGCCTATAAAAGGAACCCAGTTATCATCGGTACATGTATCTAACAAAACCTTAATTACACTCAATTACTCTCTCAAAATCACATACTTACTCTCACGCCGAAGTCTAATCGTGGGATCTGCTCCCACGATAAGGTTAACGGTGTTTATTTCCTTGTGCAGGGTCCTTCAACGAATTCACTTGGTACAAGAAGGAGGCACTCTATACCCGAATAGCAGCCTATTCGGATCAAACTAGACCCAACCTAACTTTTGTATCAACAAGTTGGCGTCATCCGTGTGACCCAACACTAGGAATTACTCTCATCAGAATGAGCGCAATGGCTAATGCAACTCTCATTGTGACCACTGTCACGAAAAATTCAAACAATGAAAAGGCGCTAGACGCCGCATCCAGGGTGAACATCCTGGACTTCTGCGAAGAACACTACGAAGATATCCTTCTGATCATTATGGAGAAGGCACGGCATGACAAGCGAAAAGAAGTCCAAATCAGACTAAATTTTGGAGAAAACCCCAAGAAAACCCGAAGAGAAAGGGAGAACTCCTTAAACTCAATGGCAGAAAACTCGCCTACAAGATTCCACCCTGGGATATCCCAGACACGCGGTCGCGAGAAACGCGATGACAGGAACGTGTTTAACCGCTTGAGCCACCAAAGGAAGAGCGTGCACGAGAGACTCAGTGATACCTACTCGCCAAGTGCAATAAAATCCGGGCCAAGCAGGACGGACTCGAGAGACCCCTCTCACAGTAGAGGTCATTCCCTCAGTAGGGAACATCCCCGAATTAAAGACCGCTTCCGGGGCGTCGAAGAATCGTATGGCGATACTTACTCTCGGGGGACCAGGACCAAGTATAGAGATCGATCTCGTGACGAAGATCGATTCCGCAACGTAAAAAGATGGAAGGAAAGTGAATCCCCATCATCAGAAAGCAGCACTAGTAACGGAGGACATTGGAAGTCAAGAACGAAAAGGTGCAAACTGGTAGATGAAGACGATTTGGCCGTACCCTGGACCTGCGAGGACGTGGATCCGTTCTTGACGCGAATCCGCAACTTCAAAAGTTCGCGGAAGACGCGCATGCCCAACAATGTGAAAACTTATGACGGAACCGGAGACCCCGAAGACCACTTGAAAATCTTCCAAGCCGCGGTACAGGTGGAACGTTGGGCGATGCCTACATGGTGTCACATGTTCAACTCTACCTTAATAGGAGCTGCGAGGGTCTAGTTTGATGAACTACCTCAAGAAAGCATAGACGGGTACAAGGGTCTCAAAGCGGCCTTCCTAGCATATTTCATGCAGCAGAAGAAGTATGTAAAAGATCCAGTGAAAATTCACAACATTAAGCAGAGGGACGGGGATACCATTGAGGATTTCATGGAACGGTTCAAAGTTGAAACCGGGCGCATAAAAGGAGCCCCCGAATGCATGCGGATCTCTGGGTTCATGCATGGGGTCAACAACCCCGAACTAACAAAGCGTCTCAACGAACACGTTCCAAAGACCATAGAAGAAATGATGACAGTCACCACTGCCTTCATACGAGGAGAAGCTGTTACCGCTTCCAAGAAGAAAGGTCACTTGCCATGGAAATCACAAGATCAGTCCAAGCGGCACACCTCCGAGCGTAGATCTGACTTCCGAGGTCAGTCAAGGGAAGGACGGGGGTCTAACAAGTTTACCCCCATCACCAGAATGCCCAAAGAAATCCTCGCGGCCAAAGCAGGAAAGTTCAAGCCACCACCGCCCATGGTAACCCCGGCAGAAAAAGAAGCAGCAACAAGTTTTGCGATTTCCACAACGATAAAGGGCATAGCACGGACGAGTGCATGCAGTTAAAGAAGCAGATTGAAGAATTGGTGCGAGCAGGGAAGCTCTCGCACTTGATAAAAGAAATTAAGCAGGGCCGAGATCAAACAAATAATAAAAAGAAAGAAGCCCCGGCTAAAGACAAATCCCTAGCAATTTATATGATACAACCGTGGCAGAGAATGACAAGGTAAAAATTGACCCAAAGCTTTGCCCGTGGCAACGAAATTACGTTCCTACCACTAACTAACAGCGATGGGACCGAAGGTCCGCTTGTCATAGAAGCGGAAATTGGTGGACACATGATCCACCGTATGTACATAGACGGAGGTTCCTCTACGGAAGTACTCTATGAGCACTGCTTCAACCTGCTTCGGCCGGAAATCAAGAACCAAATGGTCCCGGCAACAACATCGTTAACCGGGTTTAGTAGAGAAACCATATGGCCGCTGGGACAACTTAGGCTCTTGGTAACAATAGGGGACGCGGACCACTCTACAAAAGCATGGATGAATTTCATGATCGTGAGGTCACTATCGCTATACAACGGTATCATTGGAAGATCTGGAATACGAGAAATCCAATCAGTACCATCTACGGCTCACGAGATGCTTAAGTTCCCTGCCAACGGAGGAATAGTCACTATCCGTAGTACTATCTTGATACCCGCTGAGTGTACAACAGTGATCACATCATCTAAGGAGGTACCCAAAGAAGCCAAAGTTCGCCCTAAAAATTTCAAAATAGCTCTACATCTAAACTTCCTTGATCAAGAGGTCGCAATCAGAGGGACGCTATCTGTAGAAGGACGGACGGAACTGTGCTCGCTCCTGAAGAAAAACTTGGATATGTTTGCATGTCAACCGTCTGACATGACAGGAGTACCGCGATCAGTAGCTGAACATCGACTCAATATCCGAGAAGGATATTCGCCTATTCGACAGAAGAAAATGGGGCAGGCCCCGGAACATACAAAGGCGATCCAAGCGGAGGTACAGAAACTAGTAAAAGCAGGTATCATGAGAGAAGTTTATTATCACGACTGGCTGTCCAATCCGGTCATGGTAAAAAAACATGACGGTAGCTGGAGAATGTGCGTGGATTTCACGGACTTAAACAAAGCCTGTCCGCGGGATTGTTAACCCCTTCCTGAAATAGACTAGAAAGTCAAATCTCTCTGCGGCTACCTCTTTAAGTGTTTCTTAGACTCTTACAAGGGCTACCACTAGATACAGATGGCGGAGTCAGACGAATAAAAAATGGCCTTTCATACCAGCCAAGGTGTATATTGCTATACCAAAATGTCCTTCGGCCCCAAGAATGCTGGTGCCACATACTAGCTACTGGTGGACAAAGCTTTCGATAGCCAAGTTGGTCAGAACATGGAAGTATATGTTGATGACTTAGTTCCACAACGGTGTTTGATGTTCTAGGCTCCACTGCATCCCAAACCCCTTGGGCTTGCATGAATACGCGCATCTTGATCGCCCAAGCCGCATAATTGTTTCTTGATAACATCGGATAGTGAAGTGAGATTTGCCCGTCTTTTTCACCATTGCCATTGTTTCCTGTCATCTCTTCACGAGATTGGTACTTGGGCATGCACCAGGTTGTGCTCTTGATACCAAATGTTGGAATTAAATTAGCTTTTCTCAAGCTTTTGCAGAAAAACAATGTAACAACAGGAAGAAATAAGGCAAATGCTTGGTTTTTTCTATTAACTATAATTTTGGAAGATAACTTCAACATACATATTGCCTCAGCATTTAAAGGAAAACTTGCCAGAAAATAAGGAAAAACTAACTCCACTTAGCCTAAGACTCGGTTGTTTCAAACCCACATGGTTTGATTTATTCAACACCACTAAATGAGAAAAACGTGCAATAACTAATTAATTACTTCTGAATTATTTCATCATAAAATGAAGTTTATTTTTCATTTAGTTTCACCGGTACTCCATAATTTACTTTATAGTTTTTGCCTTCAAGATTATGACCCGACTATAACAACAATGCAGCTATAAATATATTCTACCATACAGTCTGTTTGGGTATATCTAATCTGACTATAACAACATTCCAACTTTATGCTTTCAGGTTCTCTTTAGTGACGACTTTAGAAGATCGTTTGGAAAGCTGATGGGTTCTCGCTTGAAGAAGCAGGTTTTAAATCTCTTACTGAAACTTTCTAGTGGCTGGCGGCCCAAGAATAGAAGTACAGACTTTTGTTGCAAAAGTTCTTCACAGATCTTGAAACAGTTTAAGGTTGAAGGGTTCTATGTGATTTGTACTAATGACATAATCAAGGAAGTCAAGTACGTACAAGTTTTGAAGGTATGGGATGTATTAGCCTTAGACGAGATTCCGAAACTCACAAAACGACTTGAGAGCATATTTTCCGCATACACAGATGCTTATATTAGTAGGTGCACAGAAAAATGTTTTGAAGGGTATGATCAATTATTATTTTGTTGGAAGCATAAGTTCATAAACCTCTGGATATATTTATTTACTTATGTAATATGTAGTTATTAAGATTAGCAGGCACTTGTATTATTTTATAAAGCCCTGCAGGAATTGTAGTATGGGTCAAAAGCCCATAACTGACCTCCATTAGTTAGGTTTAAAGGGGGGGGGGGGGAAAACAGTTAGGGAGACGGTTTGATAAGGAAAAGGCATGTCGATTGGTTTTATAAACCATCACACCCCTTCACTCACACCGATTCAATCACTATATATAGATTAGGATTAGGATTTCTGTAAATCAATTCATCCCTTCAGATTATTTATATCAGATCAAACCCCGGTTCATGAAAGAACCCGTATGTAGTATCAACCAAGATGATTGATGAAGGCAAGATACATACCAAAACCGAAGACCCACACGAAGATGTGGGAAACTAGAGAAAGATGGGGACAAGGCTATGAATGAAGAGAATGAAAGAAGATTGCGCATGCATGTAAAGATTGTCAAAATCTTTGCCCAAGCAAACCAAGAGCCATGAAGATATCAAGATTGGTTGGAGATTTTTTGCAGTTTCAGTTTTCGATTGTGCTAACCCCACCATGACGGCGTTAACCCGCTTAAAATCGTGATCATTTGAGACATCATGAGAAGTCAGGCCGAAAATTGAAACCAAGATGGCGGCACTAACCCTGCTGGAATTTGGTTCAACTAGAAACCGAAAAGCCATATAGAGATCAACACCAAAATCAAGGCATCAAGGAACAAGAAGATTGAAGATACTTGAGGCTTATGAACTTAGAGGGGAGAATGTTGGAAGCATAAGTTCATAAACCTCTGCATATATTTATTTACTTATGTAATATGTAGTTATTAAGATTAGCAGGCACTTGTATTATTTTATAAAGCCCTGCAGGAATTGTAGTATGGGTCAAAAGCCCATAACTGACCCATTAGTTAGGTTAGACAGTTAGGGATACGGTTGATAAGGAAAAGGCATGTCGATTGGTTTTATAAACCATCACACCCCTTCACTCACACCGATTCAATCACTATATATAGATTAGGATTTCTGTAAATCAATTCATCCCTTCAGATTATTTATATCAGATTCTATTAAAGGGATCATACCCCAAATCTTCCTTGTTTCTTTTATTGATTCTTGTTAAATGATGTTACATGATGATTGTTTGATCATTTATTCGATCCTGGAAATAACCCATCAGACCTGCGTATCAGTGGTATCAGAGCCAGAAGGATCAAGCAACACCACAATTCATGTTCATCCATCATTCAAGAATCAAACCTGCGTTTTTTCTTTTAAAGAAGACGAAAACCATGGATGCCAATTGAAGAAGAAAAGATGTCGAATTGAAGAAGAAAGATTATCTTATTTGGTTTATGATAAGAAGAAAGATTTTAAAGATTGAAGA
>BQNB010028435.1:43176-54790 GCA_026074375.1 Tanacetum coccineum
ATAAGTCAAATCTTGATCAGAATATGTAGGGATGACAAAGGACATAAGAGTGACATATTTACAAAAAGTATTCGTTAGTTATAAAGAAAATAAGTGTAGTTTCTATATATTGTCGTTCATATAGTAGGATATTATGAATCAAACATGTGTAGTCATATTGTAAGAATTAATAATATCATTTTCGAAACACAAATCTACAAGGGGCTTCTTAATATTCTTCATCTACGACTATAACGTCCTGCAAAGGAGGAAATATTTGAAAGAGTACTTAATCGAATATCAAGTTGCATTAATCCAATACGTCTAAAGAAACTCTCTTAGTTAAACAGATCTGTAGAGACATTCATTTGTTCCTTGTTCCGAATTGATATGGACAAAAAAACACACCCAATGAAGTTGCAAATTACAAAACATCAATTATTCCACTATGGCTATCAAATCTGCCCTATGCAGGATTGCAGTCCCAACTCCAAAATCCCAATATCAATCAACCCACTTTTATCCAACAACCTCTTGAGATTCTTTTCACTGACATGTTTATATCGTTTTGTATTCAATTTCATCAACTCTTAGAGGAGCCAATATAACCTCTGCCTAAAAATATCAAACCCCGACATGTAAACAAATAGACACAAAGATAGTTGTAAAGGTGGCTGTTATATGTTAGTATTCATATTAGTTAATAGTATAGGTTGTTTAGTGAAACTTTAGCCCAAGTTTAGCCCAAATAGGATTCAATATGTCGTTTATGCAACTCTATATATATACTATAGGGTAGGGCATTCAAAGAAGAGTCGACTATTCTCCTTGTAGCAATTTGGTTTCAACTCGGTTTAGAGTTGGTTTACTTCCCCCCTCATCTCTACAATAAAAAGGTGAGGGGGGAGGAGTCTTTGTACATTATTTTCTTTATAAAAGAATCAATAAAGCTATCGTTTGGGTCTCGTTCTTGTGCGGTTTACTTTTATTGTCGACATATACATATTGTGCTTGCTTGTTCGCCTTCGGGTTATCGAGTTATCCGCGCTAGATTTTCGGATTGTTGGTCGATATTCCAACAAGTGGTATCAGAGCCGGGTTCGAAGTTCTTGGAAGTCTAGGATCGATATCGAAGGATTCTTTGTTCGAGTTTCACTGAAGAAGAAGAAGACGTGTGGTTTTCAGGTTTTCAGCGATTGGCAAAGACGGTTCATTGTTAGTTTTTCAGGTTCGTGAATAATAACAACAAAAGTAGCAGCAAGACGAGTCGACAGTTAAAGGATTCTTGAATTCTTTGATTGTCCGGGTTTGCGACAAAGTGGAAGACTTAAGGCTTAGTTGATTTTTGATTTATTGGAGATCAACGGTTCAGTGTTCTTTTGGATTTTTGTTGAGGTCTTGACGAAGAAAAAAAGACACCAGGTCTTGTTTGCTTTTATCTATAAAAGAGGACGCCAAAGAAAATAGATAACAGGTCTTGTTTCTTTTTTTTTTATTGTTTGGTTAAATTATAATAGAATAAATCACGTCGTGAACTTTAAAGGGTTGTGTTTCATTAATCATATCGACTTTTTCGCATTGTTTGTGAGGGCCTCTCCTCGTTTTTCCTGCTTCACTAATCAATATTCAAAGCGCATATTTTACGCAAATAGCGCGCATTGTTGCATAACGAATGGTAATTCCTCTTGTTTTCTAGGGCAGGTACACTTTAGCCAACCAAGGATACATTTGTTTACATCTTGCCCGCTTTAGTTCCGAGCGATGTATGGTGTGTGTCGACTAATCTCGCCTCTTTCAATGATATGGTAAGAGGAGCTTGATATACTTTATTGTTTCGAATATTTGGAATTTGCGTATAGATCGCCGCTCGACTCTCCTACGCGTCTCATGTCTCTTAGCAAGCGCTTTCAGTCTCTCTTATGTTGTTTAATCCTTGAAGGCTTCGGAAAGAGGCGAAATGAGAGATGGGCCTCTATATATGTGCGTGCCATCCTTGCGATATTTCTCTCGCTTAAACTCTCGTTGCTGATTATTTCAATATGTGTCTAATCCTCCCCCAAAAAAAGACGCTGTTTGCGCGATAACATTGATTCACAATCATTTCTTTGGATTTATCTAGACTCATCCTTAATACTTAAATTAGATAAGTTGCGGTAGGTTGCAGTTGCCCCCAAAACCAGATTTTAGTATTTATTTGCTTCTATTCTAGTTGTAATTTACTTTTAGTCCTTGCTTCTAATCTAATTGTCGCTATGCTAAAAAAAAATATCCAAGCTTGAATCAACCATAATAATCGCCGGACTTCCCCCACACCCAAATTTCCCAACCACCAACCCCCTCCTACACAAACCAACATATCACCACTAACTGTAATTTGATTAGTTGTGAGCCATTCATATGAATAAAACATGTGAAAGGTAATGCTATTATTGAACTCATTCCTAGCTCTGCGACTCCCTGTTGCGAACCCGCCAACCTTCCCCTCTCATAACTCGAATTTAAGCATGCCACCACCTAGTAACCTCTTTCACTCCTCTTTTACCCTATTTGCCGTCTCTGTCTCGTCTGACAACCGACAACTCTAAACCCATTGATGAATCTTGAAAAAATATTGATATACAATTAAAAGTAAACGCGTACGAGACTAAAATAAATAGTGGAATAGATAATGTCGTAAATGACCTGAAAATACGGAATGTTACAGATGCCGGAATTGGTGGAAGATGCAACAGCGGAAGCGATAAAGATAAGGGCTAAGTGGGAGAATGATGACTACATATGCAGGGGACACATCTTGAATGGTATGTCGGATTCTCTTTTTGATGTATATACGAATGTTGAATCGGCTAAAGAGTTGTGGGATTCACTTGAATCCAAGTACATGGTAGGGGATTCTTCAAGTAAGAAATTCCTTGTGAGTAATTTTAATAATTACAAAATGGTCGATTCTAGACCGGTCATGGAACAACATAATAA
The DNA here is from genome assembly GCA_026074375.1 of Tanacetum coccineum. NCBI lineage: Eukaryota > Viridiplantae > Streptophyta > Magnoliopsida > Asterales > Asteraceae > Tanacetum > Tanacetum coccineum. The sequence goes on from BQNB010028435.1 coordinate 46,132, forward strand.
ACTCCTTAGAATCCTTGGACAATACATACAACATGGCTTGAAAATGGATGAATCCATTTCTGTTTCAAGTATAATTGATAAGTTGCCTCCTTCCTGGAAGTATTTTAAACATACTTTGAAACATGGTAAAGATGATTTGTCTTTGGTTTAACTTGGTATTCACTTGCGCATAGAGGAATCTCTAAGGGCGCAGGACAGTGACAAGGGTAAGGGTAAGGAAGTTGGTGGACCCTCTGTTAACATGACAGAAGAGGGTAAGAACAAACACAACAAACAAAAAAAGGTAAAAAGTGGTTCAATGAGAACAACAGTGGTTCTAGTTCCAACAAGAAACCAAAGTTGGAATGTTGGAAGTGTGGCAAGACTGGTCACTTCAAAAGGGATTGCCGTAGTGGTAAAAAGAACAACGCAAATGCTGGTGGTTCGGAAAGGGGTCTAAGGACCATTCAAAGACCAAGGTCAGAATTTAGTGCCTGGTTGGAACATATTTATTAAATATTCTATTTCACTAATTTCTGAAGCATTTTATGTGCACGTTGATGCAATTGCGTGGTGGATAGATTCTGGTGCTACAACTCATGTTTGTAAAGATCGTTGTTGGTTTAATACATACGAACCGGTGGAAGACGGATCTGTACTTTACATGGGTGATGAACATTTCGCTCCTGTTCATGGCAAAGGAAGTGTAGCATTAGAATTTAGTTCTGGAAAAACTATTACTTTGTTTAATGTGTTGTATGTACCTAAACTTCGTAAGAATTTAGCTTCTGGTCCTATGTTGAATAAGTGTGGATACAAACAGGTGTATGAATCCGATAAGTAAATCTTATCGAAGTCTGGTGTGTTTGTAGGATTTTGTTATTATAACAATGGTATGTTTATGTTGAACTTGAATAAAGTTCCTGATGATTCACATTCTGTTTATATGTCTTCTTCTACTGTTGTTAATTCCTCATTATGGCATACTCGTTTAGGACATGTGCATTATAAAAGATTGCTTAAAATGTCTAAAAAATGATTTAATTCCTGCTATTGATGAAAATCCAGAAAAATGTACTACTTGTATGTTAACGAAAATCACTAGAAAACCATTTCAAAGTATAACAAGGAAAACTGTCATACTTGAATTAATACATAGTGATTTGTGTGATTTTCATGCTACACCATCTTTGGACAATAAAAAGTATGTCATAACTTTTATAGATGATGCCTCTAGGTTTTGCTATGTTTACTTGCTACATGCTAAGGATGAAGCCCTTGATAAATTTAGAATTTATAAAACAGAAGTTGAATTGCAACAAAATGACTTAATTAAAACCTTACGCACAGATAGAGGTGGTGAATATTATGATCCTGTATTTTTCCAATCTGTAGGAATCATTCATGAAACTACAGCTCCTTACACACCACAGCAAAATGGTGTGGCTGAAAGGAAAAATAGAGCTCTTAAGGAAATGGTTAATTCCATGTTATCTTACTCGGGTTTGAGTGAGGGGTTCTGGGGAGAAGCCATGTTAACGGCTTGCTATTTATTGAATAGGGTTCCTAATAAAAGGAACAAGACTACCCCATATGAACTTTGGTATAAGAAACGACCCAACTTGTCATATTTGCGAGTTTGGGGTTGTAGGGCCGTAGTAAGGCTTCCGTCCCGAGTAAGATATACGACGAGACGTGAATTGAATAATCGAGGTTAAGTTCGTGGATCGAGTGATTGATGATAAATTTTTGGTTAGGATTCTATTTTCTACAAATAACATGCAAAACAATAAAGGAGCTAAAACGAAAAGCAATTATGGGTTTAAATCACGAAAACGATTAACGGGAATCAAAACACGAGCTTAAAAACCTAAATTATCAATTTTTTACCCATACAATGCTCAAATTTAATTTTTAAATGTCCGAAATGATTAAAAATAATTATAGAAAAAAGAATTATTATTTTTTTTTACTTTTATTTAATTTATTATGATTAAAAACACTTTTAGACTAAATAAAATGTTAAAAAAATAGTAAACGACTTTATAAAAATCCAGGAAAAATTATGAAAATACTTTAAAGCTATAACTAATCTAAAAAAATTAAGATCATGAATCAGCTATGCTAATAAGTAGTTAAATAAGATGAAAAGAAAATCAGCCTAAAACTAGAATACAAGGGTTAAATATTAAATATAACTAAACTATAAACGAAAATGTCCAAGGGCAGTGGTAGTGGAGTTGGTGTATTAAAAGTGGTTGCAGTTAAGGTTGAGAGGTCCTGTGTTCGAGCCGGTGGCTTCTCTATACGGCAACATTTTTATTTTTTGAAATTTTATTTTTGAAAAAACTTTTGTAGACTAAAATAAGCATTTTTGGTGAAAACACTATTTTCTAACAAAACCATAATAAGTAGATGAAACGAGCTTATTAAAGTGACAGATTTTCTAAAAAGGCTTTAAGGCTTTAAGACTAAACTGTTTTGGCTTTTTTTTAGGCTTAATAAGCTAAAGGAAAAGGCAAATAAGCAAAACAGACTTAAATCTAAACCTAATAAGCACTAAGAACAGAATCTAAGCAAACAAATAAGCTGGAAATTGATAAGCTTTAAAAGTAAATAAGCTTTTTGGATAAAAGATTACTTAAAAACAGTCTAGTCTAAGAGGCACTTTTAAGCTAAAAATTAAGCTAGTAAAGCTAACATCTACACCTTAAAAAGTTAAAACAGATTAAGCTAACACTACAAGCTATAAGAAAAAGCAAAATTTAAACATTTTGAATAACTAACAAGCTAGAAAAAAGGCTTTTGAAAAAGGTCGTTTAACTAAAACTGTGTTTTCTTGGTTTTTTCAAGTTTTTACAAAAGACTAAACTACTAAATTCAGACCTAGATTAAGCTAAAATAATAAGTCCTAAACTCTAAATTAAGCAACAAAAAGATTAAGCCTATTCCCTGAGAATTAAACTAACAAATCTATCAAAAATAGACCTTAAATTTATCTTTTAACTTAACTCAATTAACCGGGTCGGGTTAATACCTTTGGATTCTATGCGAGCACAAGAATCGTTCTTGATTACCTTTGGTTCTTGATCAAATCCCCTAATTAGGGTTTTATGATTGGATCAAATGAAATAACCCCTTACCTTTTTGTTATTCGATCCAAGATATTTACTATAGTGACTTATTTTACTCGTTCTTGTACACAGTACTATAACCGAATTAATGCTTATGCTAGTAAATAAAACACAAACAATTTTTGTTTTGGAAAAACAAAATCCGAAACCCTTGAAGTGGGGTATTCGGCCGAGCACAGAAATGAGAAAAAGAAAACAAGTTTATGGTTATAGAAAGTGCACAAAAGTCTCTATACAAATAACCTAAGCTGTGTTTATATAGCCTTGATAATTGGAGGACAAGTTGGTATGTGGATTGGGTTTCCCAAAAGGCCCACATACGATCGGCTAATTACCCCAAAAGGGCTGCCGGTACATTCTGACCTTAATTTTTCATTCTAGTCCTTTTTACTTGTAATATTTAACGATCGTTTTAGTCAATCCTCTTTAACTACTAACTCATTAAAACATTTAATTTGTGTTTAATAATTAAGTATATAACGTTTATATATACTATATATATATTATCTATATATATTAATTATTATCATTAATTCTTCATAGTAATGTGTGCAATCCGATGTTCGAGTTCGATCCTAAACACACATCTCACTTATTTATGTCCATAAAACTAAGCTCACACTTGGACATATCTTAGATAGTGTGATTCACATCGGCTTAGAGTCTAGCAACACGCGATGCTGTAGTACAATCTCGAGTAAGTTATCCTGGAGCAAAACCTTTTAATGATTCACATTATTATTATCCTTTTGTTTCTATAACAATGTTTAATATGGATATGTATCTAAGTCATTCCTTATTTAAAATGATTCTGTTTCTCATTTTATCTGATTGAGCAAGATTACCAAAATCTTCCTAAACGTATTCCAGAAAAAATTCTTGGGCTGTGGCCACACATACAATCTTACCAATCCTACGAGGGGGCCCAGTTGTAATTAAAACTTCAAAACGAATTTGAAGGAAACAAAACCCTTATCTGACCTACAAGCCAAATTCATGAATTTTTGCAAATTACTTCTGGAAACAATCCGGTATAAATACAGTTACGTTATTTTTAGCGTAAATTGCTTCACAGGAATGAATTGCATAGATCCATAACAGTTTATTGGTATTCTTAAGTTGAGGATAACTTATTTTATGATTTACTTAATGACTAGATCAAAAAAGTTCCAAATCATATAGTTTGGATAAGTCTAAATTTTAATTCATAGAAATCACCTAAAATTGGCATGTAACTTACATCAATATACTTTCACAGTATATACGACCCAATTAGATTTGTCTTAATTTAATAATATTTCCATATCATTAATGACAACGGACATTTATAATAATTCATTTATTCAGGATTCTATTAAAACATTGTAAATAGGAGCAAAATTAATATAAAAAATAAATATAACCAGTATTTTATTTATCAAATAATTAATGTTTACAATATACTTTATCCAAAATACTAATCCAGGTATGCTATTGAAATACTAGCTAATTGAGTCCAATATCATTGGCAAGATCGAGTTACTTTCCTCTAGGTAAGCCTTAGTTGAAAGGATGTAAGTTATCATCTGGTGTGAACTTTTAATATTTTGATTTCACCACTCTCGACTTGTTCTCGAAACGTATGATATCTCACGTAGAAATGTCTGGCCTTTCATAAACTCAGAATCATTGGCGAATTATGATTGCATAGAATTGTCTCCACAATACATATTAATAGGCTTTTTTATTGAAGGCATTCACTTCAAGATCTCCACAAAGTTCCTATCCAAACAGCCTCCATAGCAGCTTCTGATAGCAGCATGTATTCAGCCTTGTGTTGTAGACATCGCAATCGTTGTATGCTTCTTTTTTTTTTTGCTCTTCCAGTCTACTACTCTCCATTGACGGACAAAGACATACCCCGTTGAGGACTTCGTATCATCTTTATCCCATTGCCAGGACGCATCACAGAACCCCTGTAAACATTTAGTTCTGTATTGGTTTCCCCTTACACTAAAAACATATCTCTCGTATTCCTTAGAGAAATTAGAATATGTTTACAGCAACCCCAGGTGGAGCTTCCCTGGATTTGATGTATCGATGACCAAGTTTTTGTAAACGCCTAATCTGGCCTTGTGCATCTAACAGCATACAAAATAATTTCTCCTACAGCCGTAAGCAAAGGTACTTTCTTCATGTAAGCCACTTTCAGGTGATGAAGCACATATATCATGTATTAATTCATGTTTGACTTCCATTGGCAATATAACCTCTTCTAGAGTTATGCATATAGAATTTCTTTACTATTTTGTCAATGTAAGCACTTTGATAAGTCCCAATACTATCTCTATAGATTTTATTTCCCTGAATGTATGTAGCTTCTCTAAATCCTTCATAGAAGAAAAACACTTTCCAAGATAATCCTTAACTTCCTTAAGGTCTTGGAATGTTGTTTCCAATGATTTAATATGTCATCAACATATTGGATCAAGATACTACATCACTCCACTAGCTTTGCGATATAACATGGTCATCCACGATTTTCTTGAGTATCCAACTTCTTGATTTCCTCATCAACTCGTTTATTCCATATGACGTGATGCCTTTGCTTCAACCATAAAATAGTTCTTTGAAAGTTGTGCATACATGAGTTTGGATATTTGATTAAACATACCTTTCAGGGTGCTCCATTAGATGTCTTCATCTAAGCGACCATTCAAGAAAGGCAGTTTTAAAAATCCATTTTGCCAAATCGCATAATTCATAGTACGCTGCTATAGCTATGAGAATTCGTATAAGATCTAATGTTGTTACAGGAGAAAACGTTTCTCGTAGCCCAATTACCATGGTTTTGAGTGCGGCCTTTAGCTACCAGTCGAGGCTTTATAGGTGTGTACTTCCACCATCCATGTCAGTCTGCTTCTTGAATAGCATTTACTCTCTTGTACTTTAGCATTGGAAGGGAGGGTTTACTTCAAATCAGACTTCATTAACTTTCATGGAGTTCATTTTCTCATCCATTGCACCTTGCCATATTACCTTATCAGGGTCAAGCATGGCAGGTTTATAATTAGCAGGTTCTCCAAGATCCCCTACTACATCATCTTTAACCTCCATGTTTAGACATAGACTGTTGGGTGCAAGTGTAGTCCTTTCAGACCTTCGGACAGGAATTAATTCCGGTGGAGGACCCAGACTTTCAGGTTCTACTGGGATTACGCTAGTGTTTTCAGAAGGTAATGTATTCATATGATCATCTTCCAGATCATAATCTCTCCTACTGAATTCTTGAGATATGAGATCTCTTTCAACAAAATCTCCATACCTAGCAACAATTACTTTATTTTCAGGTGGAAAATAAAAGTAGTAACGCATAGTTTCCTTAAGGTATCCTACACAGATACACTTAATAGATCTCTGTTGGAGTTTATTAGCTGAGTCACGTTTCACATACGCCTCGCAACCCCAGACCTTTAAATAAGACAAATTTGGTACCTTGCCATGCCATATTTCATATGGTGTCTTATCAACCTTCTTTGTGGGAACCATATTTAGAATACGAACAGCAGATTCTAAGGCATAATCCCAAAAGGATAATGGTAGAGTTGTAAGATTAAACATAGATCGTACCATATCTAATAGTGTGCGATTTCTCCTTTCAGATACACCATTTTGTTGTGGAGTATATAGAGAAGTAAGATGCTGTACTATTCCATTCTTACCTAGATAATCCTTAAACTCTTGGCTTAAATATTCACCACCTCTATCGGATCGAAGAGCTTTAATCTTCTTTCCTAGTTGTAATTCTACTTCTGATTTAAATACCTTAAATGTTTCAAATACCTCATGTTTATGTTTAAGCAAGTAAACATAACCATAACGACTGAAATCATCAGTAAAGGTTAAGAAGTAGCTAGCACCTTTCCTTGACACATGTCTAAGTGGTCCACACACATCTGTATGTATTAAACCAAGTAGATCTGTAGCTCTTTCAATGTTATTATTAAAAGGTTTCTTTGTCATCTTCCCAGAAATACAAGATTCGCATTTATCATATGATCCATCATTGATACTTTCCAAAAGTCCTTCACGTTGAAGCTTTTGCATGCGAGTCTTGCCAATATGGGCAAGTCTACAGTGCCAAAGATAAGAAGAATTCAAGTCTAACTTTCTCTTCTTATTTATGCTAAAAATAGAATTATTATTATACTTGGAAACATTATCATTCATGTCAATTTCAAACACACCATTCACAGATATAGCACTAAAATAGAAAATACCATTTGAAGAAACAGAAATTCCATTACTAGTAACAGTGTGAACAAATCCAAGATCCAACAAACAAGAAAAGGAAACAACACCTCTAACAATAGAAGGTGCATAATGACAATTGTTTAATGACAGTACTAAACCAGATGGTAAAACTAAATTAAACACTCCTATGGCTTCAACAGCTGCTTGTGCTCCATTTCCCACATGCAGATATTGCTCTCCATAAGATAGCTTCCTTTCCACTCTAAATCCCTGCAGCGTATTACAAATGTGAATACCGCATCCAGTATCATATACCCAAGAATTTAATTTGTGAGTTAGATTAAATAATTCAATCATAAATAAGTTACCTGAAGCTGCAGCACCATGCTCAGCCTTCTTGTTCTTATTTGTGCGCAACTCTTCGAGGTAAAGAGGGCAGTTCCTCTTCCAGTGACCAACTACGTTGCAGTGGTGACAAGCTTGATCCTTCTTTGGATTTTCCTTCTTCTGAGGAGGGTTTTGCTTAGGTTTTGGTTGATAAGCCATAACTTGCTTATTCTTATCAGCTTTGCCTTTGCCTTTTCCCTTCTTGTTTGCTAGCGGTTTTGGCTTATTCACCCTACCCTTTTGAATAGCAAGTACCTGAGGAGTAGGGGCCTTGTCTTTTAAACCCTTTTCGAAGTCAATGAGCAATGCGTGTAGATCACTCACTGTCTTCCCCACGCAATGCATATTGAAGTTTCTAACAAAATCACCAAAATCCTTGTTAAGGGACCTGTTGATCAAGTTGATCGCCATATCATTGTCATAGGGTTTCCCAAGAGCTTGTAGTTGGTCCATGTAACCTTTCATTTCCAACACATGAGCACTTACGGATTTTCCTGGAGCTTGTTTGCAGCTGTGTAGGGTATCCACCAAATCGTAGATCTCTACAGCTTGAGGCTTTTCAAACATTTTTCTGAGTTCATTAAGCATGGCTTGCGGAAAATATAGTTCAAACTGCCTTTGTAGAGCAGGTGACATTTTTCCAAGCATTAAACAAGCCACATCGGAATGTATCTTGTATTCAGCTTTCCATGCAGCTTTAACATTCTCAGCAGCATTCGCAGGGGGTTCATCTGGACAAGGCTTATACAAATAGTCATAGGTACCCGCCACTCTCAAGACAATTCTTAGTGAACGGTACCAATCATTGAAATTGTCGCCAGTCAGTTTTTCTCGCTCAAATAAGAAAATAAACTACCCAGGTAATATTCTTATAACCATAGAATTTCCTTGAAAACTAGAACCCATATTGACATAAACTCATCACA
>BQNB010028436.1:0-23950 GCA_026074375.1 Tanacetum coccineum
AAAAAGGAAGGTCAAAGAACTTCAGGAGTTAAGAAATGACCAAGAAAGAAGAATTAGCTGGGTTCATGAAGAAAATCTCAGGCTAAAACAACAACAAAGTTTGGAAAGGATCGAATGGTGTTCAACTACAGATCATTAAATGATAACACTTACAAAGATCAATACTCCTTACCCGGTATTAACACAATTATACAAAAGGTAATAAACGCAAAAGTGTTCTTTAAATTTGATCTTAAGTCAGGATTCCATCAGGTAGCAATGGAAGAAGAATCCATTCCTTGGACAGCCTTTCTAGCACCAGGAGGATTATATTAATGGTTGGTAATGCCTTTTGGTCTGAAGAATGCACCAGCAATCTTCCAAAGAAAGATGGGCAAGTGTTTTAAAGGAATGGAGGCATTCATAGCAGTATACATCGACGATATACTGGTTTTCTCAAAGAATGAAGAAGAACATGCGAAACATCTAACCAAAATGCTAAAGACATGCAAAGATAATGGGTTAGTCCCTTCTCCAACAAAAATGAAAATAGCAGTCCCTAGGATAGATTTTCTTGGCGTTGTTATTGGAGAAGGATGAATTCATTTGCAACCACATATCATTAAAAAGGTAGTGGAATTTGATGAAGAAAGCATGAAGACAAAGAAAGGGTTAAGATCATTCCTCGGAATTCTTAATTATGCTAGGCAGCATATCCCAAAGTTAGGAATTCTTTTAAGACCCTTATATGAGAAGACAAATGCTCATGGTGATAAGAGGTTGAAGCCATCCGATTACCAAATAATCGGAGAAATAAAAAAGAAAGTTCAACAACTACCAGATCTCTCGATACCACCAGAAGACACCCATATAATCCTAGAAGTTGATGGATGTATGGAAGGATGGGGAGGAATAGTGAAATGGAAACAAAAGAAGAATGATCCAAGAAGCACAGAAAAAGTTTGTGCTTATGCCAGTGGAAAATTTACAAATGTTCAATCAACCATAGACGCTGAAATAAACGCCTGCATTAACACTCTGGAAAAACTCAAGATCTACTACTTGGACAAGCAAGAAATCACGCTAAGAACTGATTGTCAAGCAATAATCAGTTTTTATAAGAAAACAAGCAGCAGTAAAGCTTCAAGAGTAAGATGGATGAAATTTGCAGGAGTAAAAATAGAAATAGAACACATAGAAGGAAAGCATAATGTTCTAGCTGATTCTCTTTCAAGATTAGTTAACTCTTGTATTGTAGCATGTACAGCAAAGGAAAAGGAGTCTCAAATGAAGAAGGTAACAAGAGCAGCAGCGGAGGTCGTAGACAATGTCTTAACAATGAAAGGTGTCTCGGAAAACGAAGGCAACTTGCATGGTACCTCACAGACGAAGGAGCAAGAGATATACAAGCAAATATCCCAGATCTCCAACCACTGCCACCAAACGTTACTAGAACTATCCAAACCTAAGAACCAGCATGGGAATACAAAAGAATCCAAAGAGAAGCTCACACCTACCCAATCAATGTTGATACAGCCTATGCACTTGAAAGAATCGCAGCAACCATGGAAACAGCAGCTATTAAAAACGCAGTATCAGCACTCATAGAAGTCCATGAACTCATGCGATACAAGGCACAAATCTATTGTGGAAAAAGATCAAGAGATAACTACTTCCAAGACGTTTGGCCCGAAATATCCGCCCAAACCCTTAAAGCTGGAAGATTACTACAAGAAACCCAAGAGCTCCTCAATTTGCAGCGATACCCAGTCTGAAGAATCAGAAGATGATGACATTATTGTGGATCCAGGATGTGATGACTTTTGCCTGACATCAGCAAAACTGCCTAGAATGGAAGCCCACAGACTTGGAAAGAAAACTAGGTACTGTCGCATCTAGAAGCTCTATCGTAAGCAATGACGAATATGTAAATTATTATGTACCAGTTTGTTGGTCCCAGCCTTTTTTATCGTGTCTAAAAACGCATTATCCCAATAATGGTGGACCCTGCCATTATCTCCAATTATAGGAGTTAGGTCTAATAGTGTGTAAGATCTGGCTATAAAAGCCTTAGTTGTATCATATAGAGAGGCATCGAATTTCATACAATTCTCTCTCAAATATCAAATATAAGTTTGTTTTTAAGGTATTCCGCTGTTTTGAATTTTAAATTTTAAATTAAGTTTTAGTCTTTGAACTTAAAATACTTTTCTTGGGAAACGTTTTAGAACAGTTACGGATAGGACTATGAGCCGCAAGAGGAAGAACACCAGCGCCGCTATACTACAAATTTTTATTCTCTTTTGTTTTTCCTTTCTTTTATACTAGTTATAATACCCCGTGCATGCACGGGGTTTTAACATAAAATTTTGATTACTTATTAATAATTTGTTTGTGAGGTTTTATTTAAATTGCATAGGATTATATCGTACATAGTTATTATCACGTCCTTGTCCTTCTTAATTTTGATAATAATATTTTTTTTAATTCCATTAGACCTTAATTTTTGTAAAATTACTCCCCTCTTCTCTAAGTTTTTTTTTATGTTTTTGACATTTATACTTTTATGTTTAATTCTCTTTTTTTCACTATATAAAAACGTGGGGTGATTTTTTTTTGCCAATTTTGTAAATATTTTGACTTTTCTAATTAAAAATTTTAAAAAACCTTAAAAAGAAATTCTAATTAAAAAATATATTACTAAATTTAGTATGATTTGATTTTTTTGAAATACAAATATCCTACTTGACGTTTTCCTTTACTATGTAAAAGATTAATATTATAATAATTGAAAATACCAAAATGCCCTCGTGAATATCATATTTAGAGCGAGCGGTACCATGGACTGGCTGAACTTTATTTGGCGCCAACCATACCAATGCATGGTTGGTACTTGGTAGTGTGTGGCGATGCATGGCTATAAAAGCCTTAGTTGTATCATATAGAGAGGCATCGAATTTCATACAATTCTCTCTCAAATATCAAATATAAGTTTGTTTTTAAGGTATTCCGCTGTTTTGAATTTTAAATTTTAAATTAAGTTTTAGTCTTTGAACTTAAAATACTTTTCTTGGGAAACGTTTTAGAACAGTTACGGATAGGACTATGAGCCGCAAGAGGAAGAACACCAGCGCCGCTATACTACAAATTTTTATTCTCTTTTGTTTTTCCTTTCTTTTATACTAGTTATAATACCCCGTGCATGCACGGGGTTTTAACATAAAATTTTGATTACTTATTAATAATTTGTTTGTGAGGTTTTATTTAAATTGCATAGGATTATATCGTACATAGTTATTATCACGTCCTTGTCCTTCTTAATTGTTGATGAATTATAGATTTTGTTAATTCCATTTTTCCTTAAGTGTTGTAAAATACCCCCTCGCTCTAAGTTTTTTTGTTAGTTTTTGTCTGGTATTCTTGTAATTGGTAAGGTCTACTTTTTTCACCCATATAAAAACGTGTGGTGTGATTTTTTGGTGGCCATAGTTGGGTATATGTTTGTATGTTAATTAATTTTTTATTTTGTGTGTTAAAAAAAAAATCCTTAATATAGATATGCCGATGTAATTTTAAAGTAGAAATCCCATAGGTTGTGTGTGAGGGTGTTTTGAAATTTATTGCCTTCAATTTATAGGTTTCGCCATTAAACGCTTGCAATTTCGTTAAAAAACGAAATCCTACTTAACGCTTTCCTATAGTAGTAAAAGATTGTTTAGATTTAAAAAAAACAAACTATTAATTCCCTCTCTAGAGATGCAAATAAATCGTGTTAAAACCGGTGTTCGGTTATTAGACAACCGGTTTTAAAAAAACCGTATTTTCTAAAAATCCCGGTTTCCGTTTTATCGTCTTTTTTTGAAATCGATTTTTTTTCGTTTATAAATGTTCGTAATCGTGTTTTTTTTCTTTTCCGTTATAAATTTCGAATCCTTTTATACCGGTTTCGTTTTTTTCGTTAAAAATGAATGGGATCGACCCTTTATACCGTTCGGTATTTTTTTCGGAATTAAAACTTTCGACACATTTATTTAATAAACTTGTTAATATCAAAACATATTAATTATAACAATACACCCGAAACAATACTAAACAAATACTATCATAACTTGTTATTTGCACCGAAACATACTACAAAAATACACAACTATAACGTTTATTAAACAATACAATGATACAACTAAAATAAATATAATACTAATACATTCCGAGCTTCGGCATGGCCAGACACGCACGAAACTTAGTAGGTACCAAGTATGTCGATGCATCTGCATTGCCGATCAGACCCCTTTATACTAAGTCCATTAAATATTCCAAAAAAAAAAAACGATAACAAAAACAACAACACCGTTACAAACCTTTAAAAACCGTTTGTTTTTTTAAAACCTATTAACGTTAAAAAAAAAATTAAATAAAAAAAAATAAAAAAAAAAATTTAAAATTTTTTTTTTTTTTAAAAAGTACGTAAAAAAAAAACCGGTTTTAACGTATATTAAAAAGAAAACTCGTTTTTAACCGGTTTTAGAAACCGGTAAAAAACCTGGTAGGGGTTTTTAGGCGGGCGGTATAGTTAAACACACCGAAAACCGGTCAAAACCTTTCTTTTTTCAACAAGCATAGTTCTGGTCTTTAAAAACCGGTTTTATTTAAAAAACGCAGGTTGGTTTTTATACCGGTTTTAAAAAAAACCGGTTTGTAATTTGCATCTCTATCCCTCTCGTAGGGTTTTTTTTCAAACAAATAAAAAAATGGGCCTTGTGATTATAATGGGCCAAATGGTGTGTGGAGTGGACTTGTGACTATAGCAACATATAAAGTACTTGGGCTTGGGTGGGCTCTGTCTTGGGCTCGACTTGGCCTATTTCTTCAGGCTTTACTCGGGCTTCAATAATCTTTGATAAATGTTCAAAACAAGCAAAAGAACCCGCGCGTTGCGGCGGGGCTAGTTTTTTCTCGAATAATTTTTTTACGTTTCGGGGGTTTTTTTTTAGGGATGCGTTATGCGGGGCTAATTTTTAATATTATTTTTTTTTGTATGATTCGGGAAAAAAAAATTTGCGTTGGGACGGGTTAATTTTTTCCCGAATATTTTCTTTTTTTGGGACGGTTCGATATCTTTTTTTTTTGCCGATGAATGTAAAAAAGTTGTGAACAATAAAAACTTGACGTGTTTTTTTTGTTAATTTTTTTACGGGATTTTTTGTGTAAGAAAATCGTAAATAGTTAAAAGTTGAGGGACCGTTTTGTATTTTTTTTTACTTTGGGCCAGATTTCAGGCTAATTTTGGGCTAGTTTTTTTTTTTTTTACTTTGGGCCAGATTTTGGGCCACATTTTATGCGAATTTTAGGCTAGTTTGTCGACAAATGTGTATATTAGTAATAATTTTTTTTATATGGCTTATGTGTTGGGCCTCATGTTTAAAGTGTTGTTTTTTTTTGCTATATGGGTTTTTTTTAATATAATGGGTTGTACGTTTGTGACCATATCGATTATTTTAAAGTTATTAGGTATCGAAGATGTTTCCGCGGGTATTTTTTTTATCTGAATAAATCGGAACTTTTGTAATATTTTTTTCCCTCCTACTTTGTGCATACAAATTTTTTTTTTAAAAAAAACAAAAACAAAATAATTTTTAAAAAAAAACCAAAATGGAAAATCGTAAATAGTTAAAAGTTGAGGGACCGTTTTGTATTTATTTTTTTTTACTTTGGGCCAGATTTTAGGCTATTTTTTTTTTACTTTGGGCCACATTTTATGCGAATTTTAGGCTAGTTTGTCGACAAATGTGTATATTAGTAATAATTTTTTTTATATGGCTTATGTGTTGGGCCTCATGTTTAAAGTGTTTTTTTTTGCTATATGAGTTTTTTTTAATATAATGGGTTGTACGTTTGTGACCATATCGATTATTTTAAAGTTATTAGGTATCGAAGATGTTTCCGCGGGTATTTTTTTTATCTGAATAAATCGGAACTTTTGTAATATTTTTTTCCCTCTTACTTTGTGCATACAAATTTAAAAACAAAAACAAAAACACAATAATTTAAAAAAAAAAAAAAAACCAAAATCGGGCTGGCCCAAAATAGGAGCCCGTTATTGTAGCACTGTAGATCCACTGTCAAAACGACAGTGGATTTGTCCGTGAATGTGTAATATATATAATTTCTTACTTTCGTTCAAAAAATCTTGTTTCATGTCTAGAATAATAAATAACACATTTAAACAATATTTGCACTTAAAATATAATTTTTTTTGCTAGTTATTATGACATAAATAAGGGAATTTTGATATAAAATATATGAATAATTTAACGGCTATCAGTGGGTGCTTAAAGTTAATGTACAACATGTAAATTTAAGCATACTAATTTTTGAAAATTCTACAATAATAAAACAATTTTAAAACTTTAATGATTTTTATAGTTGATATAAAATTTGTGGTAACAAATTGAAAGTTTTAAATATTAACTCATTGCATTTAAAATTTGAAGTAACAACCGCTTAATATGGTGTTCTTTTGTTTTGCAAATTGAGTTTCTTTGAATGCTCTCAATTATATCGATTGCATTTAACCACACCGAAACTTAAACTTAAGCCATTAATCATCCAAAAACTTAAGCAAATTATGACGAAATCAATTGGGAAAAAATGGTCTCAGTTAATGCATGACTTTAGAAGTTTCTTGCAATAAAAATCATGGCTTTCAAATGTTAACTCATTGCATTTAAAATTTGAAATGACAAGCGCTTAGAATGAAGGGTATCATGGCACCCCTAAACGCCATATACGACGTTGACATCCATTTGGCGCCATCAGTCGCAAGTTGTTGGAACTTATGAGTTTTTATTAACAATTATTTATTGTATGAATGGCACATAGACAAATGAATGAGAACAATATAAGTTTGTAAATGTGTTGATTGAACATATATATTAATATTATTAATTCAATAATTGAACAATTTTTTATATGTTTGATCGAACAGTTGTGTGATCGAACAATTGTTTTAATTAATATCATTAATACATAGGGGGTTTGACCGTACAAGGGATTAAACTCACAATTGTTAAAATAAAACTTTGTGACTATTAATGGATAATGAAACATTATGACTATTAATGGTTTCTCTTGTTGGAAATTAAGTGCCACAAATAGGTGTCTATTTGATTATTTAAAGAGTCACAACGATACCTATAAATGGGAGCCGCATTCCAACATTTTCATTCAATCCAATTCCAACAAAATATATATATTTAATGTTTATGTGAACTTTATGTACGTTGCATAAAGTTCTAATTTTGAGGTCGAATTCTGAGAAGAAATTAGTCACGAATCCCACCAGCGTAAATAGTGGGGGCTAATATTCTTTAAGGACAGTGATTATTAAGGCCTCAATTTCGTTCATATTATTAGTAGAAATTCTGCCATATTCAAAAATCTTAAAGAACATTATCATGGATCAAAGTGCTGATTTAAGGATATTTGGAAGCGACGCAATCAAACTAGACAGAAAGGATGGGATGAATTTTACTCGTTGGAAGGAAAAGATGAAATTTATGTTAACTGCGTTCAAGGTTTATTATGTCCTAGAAGGGCTACCAATTGGCGTGATGACTGAAGAGGAAGAAATGAAGCGTGAACAAGATGAAACACTATGCAGAGGATACATTCTGAGTACCCTCGCTGATTGTCTGTATGATCTATACGCACCAATGACTTCTGCAAGGGAAATCTAGAAACGGCTGAAAAGGAAGGAGCAGATAAGTTTATCACTTTTAAATTCTTTGAATTTGCCATTGAAGATAACGTGTCTATTTTAGATCAAGTTCATGAATTTCTTATTATGGTTTTTAAATTCAAAAATTTTAAAATTGAAATCCTTGAAAAGTTATTGGTTGGGGCCATCATTACCAAGTTACCATCTTCTTGGCACAATTACAGAAAGAAATTGATGCACACTTCAGAGGATTTTACTTTGGATCAAATTCTGAAACATTTACGAATTGAAGAGGAAACTCGTATTTTTGAAAAGAATCTGAATGGTGCATCAAGTTCTAAGGTTAATTATGTTGATTCAAGAAAGAACAACAAAGGAAATGACAAGAAGAGGAAGGGTACATGGAATTCATCCAAGGACAACAAGAAAGACAAGAAACCATTGTCTGAGGCTGTGTGTTACAAATGCGATTAAAAAGGGCATATCAAACGCTACTGCAAGAATCCCAAGAAGAAAAATCATAATTCAAATAAGAAGGATGAATCTGCTAATGCAGTGGAACAAGTTAATACCACATAAATCACTGTTATGGTTTCTGAAATGAACATTGAAATGATTCAGAAACTGCATGTGGCTAATGTGACAACAACCAATGATTAGTGGTATGATTCTGGTGCAACTACACATGTTTGTAACAATAGAGACTTGTTCAAAACTAATAAGAAAACTGAAGATGGACATGATGTTATAATGAAACAACCTGAAGGGTTTGTGTTGCAACACAAATCACTGTTATGGGGTTGTTTATCCTATTACAAGGTTCCCTTACCTAATACTTCTAAATTAGGACCTAGAGGCTTAAAAAGTGTATTTGCGGGATATGCAAAAGATTCTAAATCTTATCGTTGTTTAGATTTAGATTCAAATGTTATTGTTGAATCAAGAGATGTAGATTTCTTTGAGAATAAATTCCGTCATGATTCAACAAGCACAAATGAAATTATGACTCAAATCCTACAAAATATTTCTGGTCCAAATTTGAACTTTAACAATAAGAGGAATATGGCAGAATCTTCTAGTGCACCTGGAATAAGTAAAAGAGCTAGAAAGGAAAGAAACTTAGATCCTGATTTTATTGATTCTCAGGCCATTATCTTCCTTGTTGAAGGTGATAATGAGAATATTGTTGTTAATAAAATACCAGTTCTACTTAATGTAGAGGATGCACCTAAAACATATAAAGAGGCTATAACCTCTAAGAATTTTGCATTATGGAATGAGGCAATTGATAATGAAATGGATTCCCTAGTATCCAACAATACTTGGGAACTTTCAGATTTACCTCCAGGTTCCAAAGCAATTGGGTGTAGATGGGTATTTAGAATTAAATACCATACAGATGGATCCATTCAATCTTTTAAAGTTAGGTTGGTAATTCAAGGCTTTAGTCAAAGACAAGGAATTGATTACTTTGATACATATGCACCGGTAGCTAGAATCACTTCGATTAGGGTGCTCTTTGCATTAACTTCAATTTATAATTTGCATATACATCAAATGAATGTTAAAACTGCCTTTTTAAATTGTGACTTAGATGAAGAAGTCTATATGAAACAACCTGAAGGGTTTGTGTTGCCTGGTCATGAGAATAAAGTTTGCAAATTAAAGAAATCTTTATATGGGTTAAAACAAACACCTAAACAGTGGCATGATAAATTTGATAAGTCTATACTTTCAAATGGTTTTACCCATAATTCACTGATAGATGTATTTATTCTAAGTTTACAAAAGATTATGGTGTCATCCTATGCCTTTATGTAGATGATATATTAATTGTTAGAACCAATATGGAAGGTGTCAATGAAACTAAGAAGTTTTTGTCTTTATGCTTTCAAATGAAAGACATGAATGAGGTTGATACTATATTAGGGATAAAGGTTAAAAGGCAAAGTGGGGGTTATGCATTAAATCAATGTCATTACACTCATAAGATTATAGACAAGTTTCAACACTTGAATATAGAAGAAGCAAACAACCCATATGAGTCATCT
Source organism: Tanacetum coccineum (assembly GCA_026074375.1). Lineage (NCBI taxonomy): Eukaryota > Viridiplantae > Streptophyta > Magnoliopsida > Asterales > Asteraceae > Tanacetum > Tanacetum coccineum. Next base: position 9,748 of record BQNB010028436.1, read on the forward strand.
TGTAAACTGGTTGAGAATGATGGAAGAGCTGTTGCTCAAATAGAATATGCAAGTGCAATAGGTTGTTTAATGTATACTACACATTGTACTAGACCTGATATTGCATATGCTGTTTGCAAACTGTCAAGATATACAAGTAATCTAAGTCAGGATCATTGGAAAGCAATTGGAAGAGTTTTTGGTTATCTTAAAATAACTAGACAATTAGCTTTGTATTATGATCATTTTTCTGCTGTACTTGATGGATACTCAGATGCTAGTTGGATGACTGGTAGTAATGATAGTAAATCCACAACTGGTTGGATTTTTACACTTGGTGGTGGGGCTATTTGTTGGGGTTCAAAAAAACAAACATGCATTACACATTCCACTATGGAGGCTGAGTTTTTAGCACTTGTAGTCGCGGGTAAGGAACCAGAATAGCTAAGAAATATGTTGTTAGACATAGAGTTGTGGCCACAACCTATGCCAGCCATTTCTTTACATTGTGATAGTCAATCAACACTATCAAGGGCATATAATAAGGTGTATAATGGAAAGTCTAGACACATTAGCCTTAGACATGCCTATATCAAGGAGTTAATATCGAATGGGATAATAACTATTGAATATATACGCTCTTGTAAAAATCTTGCGGATCCGTTTACAAAAGGTCTTCCAAAAGACATAGTCTTTGAAACTACAAGAGAGATTGGTTGGAAACCCATTGAGTAAAGTTGGTAACAATGGGAACCCAACCTTTACTTAGACTAAAATCTACTTAAAGGTTCAATGTGGTAAAAACAAGTTGTTAATTACCAATAGGACACTAGTTTAGTTTAAATGCTAAATAGTGAGTAATTCTTTTAGGGTGAGTATTTATACTCTTAATGAAGTGTACCTTTGGTATTTAAAGGGCTTCACCTATATGGATATAAAGAGTGGTGCCGCTCCTACAAAGGTAAGTTGCTTTTGGAGATATCCATGAAACTAGGATTAGTACATGGCCATAATAGTGCTACCATGTTATGAACATCAGTTAACATATTATGTGTGTTATATTTTTGAGTTTAACACTAAGAATCATGGCTCAAATGCTATCAAGCAGCCATTGATTCTGTTAGGCTATTTGAATGATATACACTATGTTAAGGTTCAAAGCGAAAGCTACCTTAATTTATGCATAAAATGTTGGATATTGTTAATAAAACCCAAGTGGGGATTGTTAGAACTTATAGGTTTTTATTAACAATTATATATTATATGCATGACACATAAAGAAATGAATGAAAACAATATGAGTTTGTAAATGTGTTGATTGAACATATATATTAATATTATTAATTCAATAATTGAACAATTTTTTATATGTTTGATCGAACAGTTGTGTGGAATGAACAATTGATATTTAATTAAAACATTAAACCTGTTCATTAAATTTAATATCATTAATAACCAGAGGTATGACCGCACAAGGGATTATATACTCACAATTGTGCAAAAAAAACATTAGTGACTATTAATGGAAATAATTGAAACATTATGACTATAAAGGTATCACTTGTCTGAAAAATATAATGCCACAGTGCCACAAATAAGTGTCTATTTGATTATTTAAAGAGTCACAGCGATAGCTAATGGAAGCCCCATTCTAATATTTTCTTTCAATCCAATTCATACAAAATACATACATTTGATGTTCATGTGAACTTTATGTTTTTTTTTTTGAACGGCAATTAGAAATTTTATTAAAAAATGCTAGTAAGAAGCTAGCAAGAAAAAGTCACACGCAAATCGATCTAACAGACAAAAGAAAAAAGAAACAGAATAAGTTCTAACGATACAAAACAAACACGCAAAAAACCGACGTCTACTGAAATCAAAAGGGAGATCCCAACGCGAAACCTAAAAAAAAAAGACCTCCCATGGACGAAGCCGAACACCCGTTGAAACGTACCACAAATGCAAAGAGATCTAACCGGCATTCTTTGTTCGTCTCTTTAATGCATTGTGTAGGAGAATAGTTTCTTTTACATTGCCATAATAACTCCAAATCTGTAAATCGCTTGGAAAATAATCTTTCCACATATGTAATTGCGCGAGAGAGAACGACCCTTGAATATTCCCTTTGGGATCTCTATAGCTCCAGCGTTTTTCATGTGAACTTTATGTACATTGCATAAAGTTCTAATTTTGAGGTCGAATCTTGAGAAGAAATTAGTGACGAATCCCATCAGCGTAAATAGTGGGGCTAATATTCTTTAAGGACAGTGATTATCACGTCCTCAATTTCGTTCATATTATTAGTAGAAATTGTGCCATATTCAAAAGGAGCCGCCATACCGGCTTCTCATTTTTTTTGCCGGGCGCCACTCTATTGGCGTGTGTAAAAGAGAAAAAGGCAAAAAAATAAACAATATAAGGAAATTTTTATCTCTATCCTTGAAAAAATTCATAATTACATTAATATCTTTGTAAATTTCATAATTATATCAATATCTTTTAGATTTAAAATTAAATAACATAAATGAATAAAACAATTATCGAGAGAGATGTATTACTTTTTTTACCCTTCTTCTTTAATCAAAGCCAAAAGAAAAACACAATTAATTAAACAAGTTATATTCTATTTCTTCCCAAATTAGCTCCTCGTTTATAAGTTACTACCCGTGCATAGCATCGGAAATTCCTAGCGACAGATAATTAACGATATGCGATATTGTGGTAAATATATCGTATAACGTTCATAATAGAACGTTGAAAATATCAAAATGTAATTGCAAACTGTTGTAACATGCGATAATTCAACTATAGCAAAAGTTCTAATATGTATGAAACAACATATAAAACATTTAGTGAAACTGAAAGTAAAACTTAAAAAATCAATCTAAATACTAATAAATGACCACCTCAATCTACATAAATCAAATAAAAACATACCACGTTTAACAACAAACCATCATGATTCTCATTCGAAGAAGAAGAGCTAGTAGAAGTAGTATTATCATTATTAGGATTCACTCGTAGCCACTGTACCAACCTGCAAGGCTGCAAAGAAACCAACATATGTATACACAATCTAAAAAATACAACACACTTTCATCATTAAGATTTTGAGAAAAGGAGGCATACCTTTTTTAGGATTCAATCGTAGCCAATGTACATGGTAGAATTGGTTTAAGTTGATACGCATAACATGGTATCTAAAACTGAAAACCAAAACGAAAGCAGAAAAATGTGAATGTGATGAAGCTGGATATTGAAAAGAATATGGTTGTTTATATAGAATGTGCCAGCGGTGTATAGTTTTGGTATTCATTGAATAGTTCCAGAATTGTCAAACATTCCGTCATTAGAATTGTCAAACATTCCAGCATTAGAATTCTCAAACATTTCAGCATTAGTAATTAGTTTCCAACATTAGAATACAAGATTGAATTAGGAGTTTAAGTTATAGTAATGGACAACCATGGTGTGTGTATGACAAACAACACCTTCCTTTTCTTACCGAAATGATTAAAAACCTTCCATTTTTCCAACCAAAATTATCCATGGTGTATGTATGATAACCAACACCTTCCTTTTCCTACCGAAATTATTAAAGACCTTCTATTTTTTCAACCGAAATTATTAAAGACCTTCCATTTTTAAAGTAATGGATTTCAACATTTCCATTAATAGTTTCAATATTCAACATTCCACATTTTCAAGAAAGGGTGCTAAACTCTTTATAGTGTAGTATAGATATAAATAACACTCAAATTAACAACACGTACTAAATGGTTGGATCCACATATGTATGATCTATAATATAAGTATCAAACTGTTGGGTCTAAATTATTCTTTGGATGTGCTTTGTAAAAAGCAAAGGCAACTCCATAAGATTTTTAATTTATATCGCTATGGTATTGTTATTTATTTATCATATTATTCATATAAATATATGATTATATAGTAATATGACAAAGTTGAGATTTCTTGTTTTATAAAAAAGACAATTAAGAGTGATGAACGATGGCATTTCTTGGTCCAACAATGCACTAGTAAAGAGGTTAGGTTGGATATAAGTAAGGGTGCGTGTTTTTGATCTAGTGATGCCTTCTCCTCTTTATTCTCTTTTTTATGTAGTGAGGTTGGGCTACTACTGGATTTGAGGATTAATGAGAAGGAAATGTAGCTAGATGAGAATAACACCTCATTTATTGTGAAAGGGGGCTAAATTATGCATGCCTGAACATGTCACTACAAATTATTATGGATGTGATTGAATGATTTGTCTTGTGGCATGTTTATGGAAATGTAGTATCAAGATTTGGTCATATGGTGAACCAATGGTGAATTTAGTCCAGATAAGGCTTTATCTGGATTTGTTTATGGTGTTTGGGATAATAGCCAGAGATATAGTACAATGATGTCTGAGATGTTTGGATATCAGAGATCTTTTCTTTGTAGTGTCCGAGATAGCTATTTGTTAGGTGTTGTATGTGTTGTTTGTATAAGGGATAGAAATGTTTGTACTCTTCTTAATTTTCTTCTTGTTATTCATTCTTAATTAATAAAATTCACCGGTTTAAAAAAAAAGACAATCAACTTTCAGCTTGATTACAGGTTGTAGCTTTTGAATGTTTAGAATTTGAGAAGATGATGATTAGAATATACGGGTAAATATCGCAGCCTCAATGTCAAGTCTAGAAACGCCCACACCTAAAAGTTGACTCTTATGAATGTTGATTTGTAATCCCGAAGCAAGAAAGAAGCACTTAAGAACGTTTATAATGCCCCGTAAATTATCACTTGACCACTCACCAACAATCAAAGCATCATCCGCATAGAATAAATGTGATAAAGAGATCGAGTTATTAAGCCGAATACCTTTAAATATCCTCTTTCTATTGGCGGTAGACTTACACTTTTGAAATCGGTTCTTGGTGCATCTCCTCTTTATTGTATGTCTATTTTCAAAGCTCAACTTTCTCTACCAAAACACATACTCTCTAACAAAATACATGAGTGATTCGTCCTTTTCTGATACGTCCGATCTCGATGATCAAAGTGAAGATGTTCAGCATAGGCAATTGTTGCAACAACAAGATAAAAGTTCACGTACCAATAATCCGTTCTTTCGTGAACATGATGTTGTTGAAGTACGTTTAATGGCCAACTATTTTGGTGATAGCCGAAAATATCCGAAGTACTATTTTATACGTCGATATCGTATGAACTAGTTTTAGAAATATTCCAAGTTATTGAAAATTATATTCAAACTGTCAATCCTCTTACCAAGCTTTTTAAATTCTTTGTAGTCAGACCCGATGCTACATGTCTAATGAGTTTTAGTGTTATTATGAAATGCACATTAATCATACGCCAATTGGCATACGACACAACACGTGATGCATTTGTTAAATATTTACAAATAGGTGAATGTTCTAGACGTGAGTGTCTAGATAATTTTAGTAAGTGAATTATTCAATTGTCTATGCCCGAGTTTTTAAGAAAACCCGACTTCAATGACATTCAAAAGTTATATATCGCACATAACATGGTTCATGGGTTTTCAAGCATGCTTGAAAGCATTGATTGTATGTACTGGGGAATGGACTAATTCCGATATCATGGGACAAGCAATTTGGGAGAGGTGACAAAAAATACCCAACTATAATGCTTGAAGTCGTTGTGTCGTATGATGTGTGGATTTCACATGAATTTTTAGAGGTAGTACGTGCAAATAACGATCTTACCGTTCTTAATAATTCTTGTTATTCGACAATCTTCTTGATGACATCGCCTCTGTGGCCCCGTTTGAAGTAAACGGACATAAATTTGAAAAAGGGTATTACTAGGCTGACGGGATTTACCCACAGTGAGCAAATTTTGTCAAATCATTTTCGGTTGCACGAGACGAGAAAAATGTCGTATCTAAATGGTGGCAAGAAGGTGCTCGAAAAGATGTTGGAAGAGCTTTTGGTGTCCTCCAAGGACGTTGGCATATTCTAAACCAACCGACGCGACAATGACATATCAACAAGATACAAAGAATCATGTACACTTGCGCATATCATGATTTTGAAAGATCAAAGGTTTGCGATATCCGAAATGAACGAAATTTATATTAATCCGCAAAATATATGCAATATACTGAGATCAAGAGATGCAAAGTGCAACAAAAGAAAGCCAAAGAACTCCATGATAAACAAACACACGCAAGTCTTCAACGAAATCTTATTGAGCATATTTAGCAACGACGTCAACAAGATCAACAACAACAACAACAACAAGAAAATTAGTTTATTAATAATTTCATGTATATTTTTAATTTTCCTATATTCTTTTAAATTTCATGTTTGTTTAATTTTCGTAATGTACTTTGTATTTTTATTTGAATAAATAAAATTTAATTTAATTGAGAAAAATGGAAAATAAAATAATATGGTAGGTGGGTCGGTGGGGCTCAAATGACATGTTACGAGGGAGTGTGTGTTTTGGTGTGTGAGTGTTACAATAGGGATGCTAATGTGTCACTAAAAATGAAGAAATTACATGTTATGATACCCTTGCTCTAAATTGGGTGGGTGGGAAGTAATATGCGAGGGACCTTTGGTAGTTGGGGACCCAAACAGAAGGAATGGTTAGACGGGGATTAAACGGATTGGAATTTTCATATAGGTAAGGTAAGGTAACGTTACTTAATCCCGTCTTTTATGAGGTATGTGAGAGGTAAGATGTAGACAGTCTTACCCCTATTAGAAGGAAGAGAGGCTGCCTTCAAATGACCTCCGACCATGTAGGGGTGAGGATCGAACCCTTAATCAGGGAGGTGGTTTTCCACGTGATCCAACCCTACTCTTTTATTGGAACTTTCATATATAAAGTTATCAAATTTTGAAATTATATGTATAACATAAACGAAATGCTTCAAAATACATTAAGGTTCAAAGTACAAATAGTTTGACCAATTTTCGAAATTATTGTCATAAACTGATAGCAGCACAGAACCAAAAAAGATTGAGCTCAAGCATTCTAAGGAAGTCCCAAAAGAAACTGGATAACTTCGGTTCGGTTTCGCGAATAATAATCCGGTTAGAAGACGAGTGCATTTTGAAAGACCAAGTGAACCGTTGCTAACAGGGGGCAGATGTACATGAGGGGTTTGGAGGGGCGGTGCCCTCTATGGTTCGCCAAAAAAATCGGTTTTTAGTGTAAAAAAAAATTATTGACCATTTTATTAAAGTGCACCCCCATCGCATATTCAAATTGCCCCCCACCTTGAAGATAAACAATTTAAAAACTTTGTATCTATGTCTTTATTCTAGTGTGCACAACGACTTTTGTCAAAAGAAATTTTTTCCCCCCGTCTTTTAACTTCGTGAGTCCGCCACTGGTTGCTAACAGTTGAAGTTGTCTCTAAGTTCCTTAGTTTTAGCTTATGCATGCATGTTTCTTATTTCCTAGAATAGTGGTACCAGTAGTTATGTAATTGTATTTGCACGTCTTTCATTTTCTTATTTATTTGTACTTTTGGTCAGTTGAATAAGATTGTCCCAAAGGTCTCTTGTCCCTCTCCCTTATTCTTGGAGTTTGGCCTACTAAAACAAGGCCGCATCATAAACCTTCAATTGAAAAAAGAAAAACGAGCATATATTCACATTTTGTGTTAACTCACTGCTTGAGGTGTGTTTAAAAGGTTGTGTCGACTGATTTTGTGAAAAACGCGAGGTATATTAAAAAAACCTCAATTTTTGTTTTTGGAAAAAGTTGACCGCGTTGACCTATTTAGCCGATTTTGTTCGATTTGGCCGCTTTTTGTCCGATTAATCGGTATGTTGAGGCCAAAATTTGGAATCCATAATGTTTGACCTTAAAGTCAAACTCGGTCCATCATCTAAAAATGACATTGTTGCAGCCTTGCAGGTTGTAAAGCCTTTTCTAGAGCCCAAGACTGCGTCTGCAAACTAGGTGAACTTTGTTTACGCAGACGCAAAATATCCAAACACAAAAACCATCATGGACAACTTATTTTACATGGATGAACTCGAGTTGGCATTTGGTGGAGAAAATGAAGAACATTTTGATATCATAATGTACGCCGAGAAAATGAAGAAATCTGATGCAAAGAGGATTGCTGTTAATAGTGGATATACTTGCTCCAAGCTAAACAATACCCTTAAATCTAATTCTGACATTGAGGAAAAAGCAACCGATACAAACAGTGTAACGGAAGTTGATGAGGAAAAGATGTTGGCCAAGGATCAAAATATCAAATGATCACTGCTAGTTGATTATTTGGTTTATTGCGCATATATTTTGTGTTTTAGAATGATGCAAATGTGTTTGCATCAGCATTTGACCTAATGGTATGACTGTATGAGTGGATCTTTATGACAGTTAGAATATTAAATCAGGTACATCACAGATATCCAATACAATGCACCATGCAGTACGTCTTATATTTATAGCGTACAAACGATACGTACTTTTATTAGATCTCGGCACCCAGAAATTATTTACGAGTTTCTATCTTGCTATTATACAATTTTACACACTAATAAGATAATACAGTAGACTTCAAAACATCAGAGAGTAAGAGTTTCCTCTACACAACTTGTATTTAAACGACAATTTACTGATAAGACTGAATCTATGAAACCAGTACATATACGAAAGGACCTGTTGTCGAATTGTAGGTCCTATTTTGATGGGACCATTACATGAACACCAGATATCAAAAATTATGAGATATACAAAAGGAGATAGTTTCAAGAAAGACGATTCTTGGTCATGCATCAAACTAGCTGATTCATTAGTGAACCATCTCATCTAACTTTTGTCTGTATCGAGCTAAATTCTGTAATAACAAGCAAAACCCATGTAAGATTAGATTAACCCGTCAACATTCTTTTTGTCAAATATAGTTACTTAGAGGCTTAGAGCTAATTGTTAGAATTATAAAATCTAAAAAAAGAGTAAACTTTAGGAAACTTTAAACCAGTTCAGAATGTTATGTATACCCTTTTACTATATATTAACTTTTTTAACCCGTTTTGGACTCGTAATCTATAAATCCGAACCCAAGTAGATCCGTATTCACATAGATAAGTTGGAACTTTCCCCTCTAAAACTAATATCTATTTTACCTTGGTATAAGCATAAACGCTCGCCTCACTTGGTGCAGCTGGACTTCCTCTTCTGATATACTTTTCATCTTTGACAATATAAAGCATAGGTATTCCTGTCGATAATTCCAAGCTTATAACCTGAAACAGTGTGCAACATTCGATTTTCAAAATCAAAATACCAAAAAGAGGGGGAGAAATCCTTATTTTGGCCGAAATGATAAATAAAAACCAAGTGGAAAAACTAAATAAACGCAATGTGAGAATCTTGTAAGACCAATCACTCACCTCTTGAGAAGTTAGTTTGTCAAGATACATTATAATGGACCTCAAGGAATTCCCATGTGCCGCGATCATTACATTCTTTCCCGCTTGTAGTTGAGGTTCAACCTGCACAGTTTAAGTTTAATTATCAGATTATTACAACTTTAAACTACAAAACCGCTCTATAAAACTGATTACTGATTCTCATTATGCAATATTACATAATCACTTTTAAATGCAGATCAAATCAAACTCTCAGCACACATTTAATTTTAATTATCAAAGCTGTACTTACATGTTCTTTGAAGTATGCAACGGCTCTTTCAGCACACATTTCCAAACTCTCACCATTTGGTGGAGGGATATCAAAACTACGACGCCACTCATGAACTTGTTCTTTCCCATATTTATCAGCAGTTTCTTGCTTATTTAAACCCTGCAATTCCCCATACCTGAACACCAATTAAGAATAAGAAAAAAGACTTTAAAAACCAAAAACCATGATTTAAAGTACAACACTTACATTCGTTCATTTAGTTGCCAAGCTGTAACTACTGGGATACATTGCTTTTCAGTGTCTTGACTAAAAATTTGACTCCATGATTGAGCTTGTTCGCTTTCATTATGCAATACAATAGGCACCTACAAACGGGTTAAAACATAAAAACGGGACAAATGAAAAAAAAAGGTTAATTAGATATAAAACTAAAACGGGACAAATGTAAAAAAAAGACGTAAAGAAAAAGACATGTGTGCATACCTTTTTACGGCGATGTTGAGTCATGGCAAGCATAGCTGTCATTTGTGCACGAATAAGTGCAGATGTATATATCATGTCAATAGGTATATTGCTTATTCTTTTGCCGGCTTCAACCGCTTCTTCCACTCCTTTTTTTGTTAATGGCACATCAACGCAGCCCGTAAACAAGTTCTTTTCATTCCATAAAGACTCGCCATGCCTAATCAATATCAACGCAGCTTCCTCTAAAGTTTTTATAAAAAAACACATGTTACAAAAGTTTCACAAAGAAGGTTAAAACACAAACGGTAATCAGAAGAAAAATTTGTATATACAAACATTAGCAACTGGTTAGTGCGAGCTCAAGTCATACTAATCAAATAATCAGTTCTAAGAATCAAAAAGCCAAACGCCCCGTTAACTAAAGGAGATACCATACTTGTTTTCTTAAGGGAGTCCACTTTGGTGTCTAATGGGGTCGAGAGTTGATCCGAAACTGTAGTTGTAGTCTGAGAAGAAGATGCTTGCATAACCACTGCACCCCTCTTTCTACAGCGCTCATTTCGTGACACTCCAAGATCAATCTTGAAACCTTTTGAGGTCAACCGCAGAGAACTATTTCCAACTTCTTGATGAAGAGCAGAATTGTTGATGTACCCGTGAGACTTGATGGTACCAATACATCCATTAAATGCTGTTGCAGCCATTCTGAGAATTGAATAAACTGAGTATAAACACTCTAGTAGTCAAGTTAAAATATTCATTAAAAATGAGATAATATCATGATTAGCTAAAGTATGCTAAATTATGCAATACAGTATATAACATCTTATTTGCATGATTAAGCAAATACATGCATTACAACATTCAAGATGCTTATTCAAACTGCTTATTTCACTCTCAAGTATTAAAAGAAGTGGTTTGAATAAGCAATTCCAAAAACACTCAAACTGCTTATCAAAATACCATTAAGTAGATAAGCAATTTGTATACCTAATCCCAAACACCCCGTAAACTAACATGCACCCTTACGAAAGGTTCAATTAGAGTGTTTCGTATAGTTTAACTTATATATCATAAAGATACTCGCATTAATGAAAATCACGTGCTCGATCACAAAACAAACCTTAATACTAAAATTTAAAATACTTAAAAACAAGCCATTTTTATGAACATCTGAAATTAGCCCACATTATAAGAAATAAAACCCACAAAGAAAACATACCATACAAATCAAACCACCTATAATAACACCAAAAAAAAAAGAGTTACAATTTGACTTTTAAAGTCAAACATGCTCCTCTTCAACTACAAAATTGACTACGATTTTCAAACTTATTCAAATTAATATCTCATGAAATAAAATCTTTTAAAGCCGAAAGCAATGGACTACTCGGATATCCTTCCGGTTTCAACTAAAAACCTTAGCACAAGGATACTAGTAAGCCACAGCATCAAGCTTAAAGCCAAAGAAGTAAAATTCATACCAAAAAAATATGACAGAAATCAAATAATATATGAGTTTATACAATGTGGGTCATTGTTAAGAAAAAACTAACCTTATTTATAACCTTTTTGAGCTTATTTAGCGATTAAACTGAGGAAGCTTAAAGGGTTTATAACAAGAAAAAATATATAAAGTTGACGGATATGTCAATTATGGTGTAATGAGATGACAGTTAAGCAAGCATGCATGTGTGTATATTACAAGTGTTTGTAACTGAGTGATTAATGTTTGTGTTTTTAGAAGAAATCGATGATGTGTTTAAGAAGATGGAAGAAGACGAAAAAAGAAATCTTGGAAACCTTTTTATATGTTTTGTTGAGTTGATACGTACCTTTTTATGATTTCAAAGGTTGTTTGCTGTTTTTTTATGCAATGTTTTAAAACCTGGTTTTTTAAGTCATCGGGTCATGGTTGACCCGGGTTTCTTGACAGAATTCGGCTTTCGGTCACCAAATCAGTTCACAATTCAACCGGTTTAACCGGCCGGGTCAACTCAGGTTTTAAAACACTGGTTGGATGTGGTAATATAAAACGATAAAGGAAATAGGTTTTTCATGTTTAGGTTATTTAATAAAGATGAATTTTTGACTCAAATGTATCCGATTTAGCTAATCGGGCAACCTCAAGATTGCGACCCTTTACACGGCTACTCAAGACGTGTGTACCGAGGGAGTTTTGAACGTGACACATCTATTGAGAACATCAATATGCCTGAAAGGCGCATTTAAACTAGAAACACGATCAAAAGAAAACAAAATCTATAAATGTCCCGTGACCTTGAGAACACCGTAAATAGAGCATTCAGTGGTGGTTTGATTTATGTATAAAAGTGTTGTGCTTTATTTTCTTTTAGGTGCTTATATTTGGTAACAAGATTTGAGACTTTTAGTCTCATTAACAAAACACTTTATTTTACATGTCATTTTAACAATTATATTCATTGTTTTTATTAGATTATTATAAGAAAATTATTGTCTCTAACACTTGGCGGCTAGACCAACCCTTCAAGAAGCATAAGGCCAAACATAGTAGGCATAAACTTAACAAAAGTCCATGGCCCATTTTGAAAAGCCGTTAATCTTATTTATGGAGCCCACAAAACAAAACAAAAGTTTTTTTTTTAGATGGCAAGTAATATACACAACAATATGTCATTATGTATTTGTTTAGCACCCCCTTTCATTGTTCATAGTTTCATGAACAACTTGAAGTTTTTATAAGTCACATTAATCCTTTATGGAAAAGAATTGTGTCGTTTGAACAGATGTGGTGTTTGCTCGACTTACTCGGTTTTCAAGGATTGCAAGAATCTAAACATTACGCTTTGATCCAGATATGACTAGTTAGCAACCTGGTATAGATATATTCATATATAGAATGACGCACATAACTTTGGAACGTGTTTTCCGTTGTCAAAAAACGCATGAATAAGACTATTTGTAAGCCAAAGGGGAACCTCGAACACCTGCAAACAAAACAGATATATTGTGCCTTACCAAATGGAACCATAGCGTTGATTCAAAGGTTGTGAATATTTCGGTTCTTACAACCATAACTGTGATCCCATAAACCGAACCCAACGATGTTGTCGACCTGAAACCTTGACACACCATATACTGTATGTTTCAATTTGATAATTCTATAGCTATTTTATATTTGTTTGTTGCATGCACAATCATTTGCCATTGAGAATTTGTTAAAACACTTTAAGCATAACACTAAACTAGCAATGGCTATATACAGTATGGAGATTTACTACTTAGACTCTACTCATCATCAATGGACTTGTAAACTAAGTGCGGGTAGACGTCTTGGCAATCTACACGACTACACGTTGAGTGTAGCTGAATGCCATTATTGTCCTAAAAGCATAGCAATAAAATGTCTAAATAATACTAGTAACACAATTTAAATGTGTTAAGTTGAGGAATACATGATAACTAGAAAATCTGAATTTAAGCATAATCATTTACAATAACTGTGCCACATATTCGTATGCAAATTACTGATAGAAACGGGAGTTGCATATAAAGAACTCTCAACTCTTGCACTGCAAGTACCTTGCTCGATTAACTGTGCCACAAATTCGTATGCAAAAACTGTTGGATTATGGTAGTTGGATACGCTCCTATGCGATTAAAAATGTGTGAGCCTATTGGGGGCACACACGTTAAACACATAGAGTGCGTTTAACTTCACGTTACGTTTCTAAATACGAACCAAAGGACCAAATATCGACTAGACAAGAACCTTGTGGTGTCCTAAGGTGGCCGACCACATAAGAAGGTTCTAGGAGGGTGTCTAGGTTCGATGCATGTAGAGATAAGAAGGGAGGAGGTATTGTGATAAGCTTAGGAGATTTGTGATAAGGGTAAAAGATTTGTTTCCTATACTTATCATGATTGGGTTTTGGAAACTATATATATACCCCTCACCCTAAGCAAGATATACGACATATACAAAATCACAGATGCTCTCTAAAAATTGTTTTGGGTCTCTCCTTTCTCTTCTCTGCCGAACACATAATCCTTCATTAGGGTTTTATTGTTTCTCGATTCTTGTCCTCACCTTGTTCGAGCTTGACAAACCCTAAAAGGGGTT
>BQNB010028436.1:24345-54405 GCA_026074375.1 Tanacetum coccineum
GATCATTTCCTTTTACAACCAAGTTGTAAAATTCGTCTTCCATTTTCTTAATGCGGTGAAAAGAGAGTTCTTCTAAGTAATTCAAAATATCTTTGATTTGTTCCTCATGATGCTTCAGATGTATCTTAATTGAACTTTTTCCTATTTCAAGTATCTGAGGTGGGGTAGGAGTATAAACTGAGAAAGATGGTGATACCAAATTACGAGTTTGATTCCGAGATGAATTAGATAACGTAGTTGAGGAAGAAGATAGGGAACGGATTCGCTTCTTAGGTGGTAATAATTCTTCAGGAACAAAGAAATATCAAGGATCAAATAGTAGTGATGGTGATGGAGTCAAAATAGCTAGTGAAGTAATAAGATCTGGTGGTGAAATAGGTAATTCCTTAGCATAAAATGCTTGTACATCCTTTAAACAAGGATTATTGTATAAAGATGAGAATACTGGTGGGATCATATTTTCTTTAGGGTTTTCCGAAGAGTTAAAAGAACTGCTTCCCGCTGAAGCTGGGAAATAATCCGGTGTGGCCGAAGTATAGTTAAGAATATTCATAGAGGAAAAAGCATCCTCAGTATTAAAAGTAGAGCGGTTGGGAGAAGACATCGTTCTGATAACAACCCAATTGCAAATAACATAAGTTATTTATGTAATAGTATAATAGTTATGTATCTTTACATACTGTTCCGGAATGTAGTGGCACGGAGGACTTTGATGGCTAGAAAAAACAAATGTAATGTGGTTATAGTTAAGGTTTTTGACCTTGTTCTCTATAACCATGGCGCTAATACCAATCTGTAACACCCCCATTTTGACAAATATAGCAGCGGAAGCTAATCTGGGGTATTACTTCATGGATACAACAATCATAATCATAGAAAACAACTTAAAAGAGACGTTGTTCAAAAGATATGTTATCATTCATTTAAAATGAGAGTTTTACAATGGCAGGTCCTAAAATCTAGTTACATACAATGTGAATGATAACAAGTTTTAGCCATCTTCAAGTCCATGCCACTCCGTGCCATAAGTTGCTCAATTACCTGAGATAAACATGCTAAAAAGTCAACACAATGGTTGAGTGAAATTCATAGGTTTGAAATGTAATAGTTGAATACAAGTCATCATAAGTAATTGTTATAGAAGCAGTGTCATAGTAATGCGTTATAGTGTGGTATTGGGTTACGTTGTTATACACCCGTTATTGGTAATAATTGCAACGAATACAATTATCATGGGAAAATGGTATTGCAGGTATAATTGCGTAATTGTCTCATCTAAGCTCATGGCACACAAACTGCCTAGTGTATATATATACCCAAATTGATGTGATATATATATAGAGATAATGGCCCCCGGTGTAGGTAATTGTCATATACCTATGAAATTCAAATATAGTGTGTTTGGTTACCTATCCGGCTAACATAAACAGGATTCGTCAAATCTGATAGATCTCTCCACAATATTCGCGTTCTCCCGAAAGTGATTAATGGTTCATGATAATGAGGGACTTTTGGCATATAGTAACTTAGACATTAGTCGTAATGGTATATCAGGAGAGCATATAACTTGGAAAAAAAACACTTGTATTCGTAATTTATAGCATGTATCTCCCTCACGGGTTTATGAAAACATTAAAGAGATTAAAAGTGAGGCTATGAACTCACCTGATAGGTAGCTGTAATAAATATTCCAAAATGAAAGCTGACGACCTTATCATAATCTCCACAGGAAAGGTTAATATAGCAAAATGATAGTAAACAGCCACGTCACGCAACACACAACCTGAGGCAATATGTCAAGGCTTAGGAAGATTGAATATGTTTTATAATGAATATCATCTTTGATGGAGTTATTATGGAGAGTTTGGAATTATTGTATCACCGTTCAGGCCATCATAATTCAGAAGTCATTCAGTAAACGTTTGAGGAGCTAGGGTACTTTAAATCGTAAACCCAACAACTCAGTCAGAACGTAATACCAAGATGAAACCCCTTAATATGAAGCTCCCTAGTATTATGATACGATATAATTGGTTTTAAGCGTTTTGATCAATATCGGGAAATCTTAAGCACGTCAAGCGTTAATTAAAGTTATGGTTTGTAAGGTTTTGAATACATCTTTATAATTTTTCAAAATGTTACATTCTAGACCCTTGAGAATGAAAAATGGCAAAATATACCCTTGGAGTTTGCACTTTTACGAGTTTGGTCCTTCAAGTTGAAAAGATATACAAAGTAAACCTTGCACTTTGAAAAGTAACATAATAGACCCCTATAGTTATAACTTTGATAAAATGACATATTCAGCCCTTCTAGTTATTAATTTTAGAAAGTTACGATATATACCCCTTGCATGGAATACTTTTGCAAAACAAGTCCAAAATGTCATGCAAGCTTATTTTAAGTTTCTAATTGATATTAGCAGGATATAGCTTGTTAATATAAGCTAAAATATGAAGGTTTAACATAAAGAAAGTTTAAAATAACGATTCGTTAAGCTAAGAAGCAAAACGGGTCAAATTAGGGTTTCAAAACGTAAACGCGCGGTTTTTAAGATCAAATTCCTTCAATAATCAATAAAGTGGTTATATTAACATTAATTAAGCATTTTAGGATGTATTATAACAACATTTAACCATTATAACATTTAGTTTTAAGAAAAACGTAAAATTAGGGTTTCGGGTGTACGGTTTTGGATCAAAATGGAAAATGAGCATGAATTGAGTTATGAAACTTTAACAAGAGTTTATTTAGGATCATATGAACATTATAAGAGTGTAGGAGCAGAAGTGGATCATCCAAAACTTGGGTTTGAGCTTATAGCTTGGAAACGGGTCAAAATCGGGACTTTTAGCTTCGTACGCCTAGAATAACGACTCTCGGGCTTATTTTCTTGGTTTCTTTTGCTTCACTTCTGTTCTTGAGACTTCTTAGGACCTCTTAGGAACTTCTTTGAGCAAAGGATTGCTGCTATGATGGGTTATAGAAGAAGATGTGGGGGATGAGTAGAAATGAAGGCATAACACCCCTATTTATACCCATTTTGGAACTTGGTGACTAAGGGTGCTTAGAGACCAGGTTAGGACATGTGTGAGAGCTAGAGGGTGATGTGTAGAAGCTACATGATGAGTCTTGAGGTCTAGAGGTGGTAGGATTGCAAGGTGGAAGTTGGTTTGTGGTGTTTTTGAATTCGGCAAGACTTAGGGACCAAGGGAAATGATGTGGCCATTTTAGCAACCATGGAATGTGTTAGACCTGCTTTTAAGCTGCTATGGGAAGTAAGGAGGTGAGTCATGAGGTGCTTGTTTGCAAAGAAAAGCTTAAAATGGGTCATTTTGCAAGAAAAGAGGTCGCGGGTAAACTAGGGCTCGAAATGAGTTTTTGAGCTTGGATTTCGAGTACATTGATGATATAATGATAGATTAATGTTTGTGGGATTTGTATTAAGGGTTTACAATAGTATTTGGTTTGTGGTTCAGGTTTAAAATGGGCGAAAATGAGTAAACGGGTCCAAAGTCAAATTAGGGCACGTTTAGGGTTTCTTGGATTTATTTCATGTATAATTGTGATGAAATGATGATAGAATATGATTGATAATGCTGTAAATTAAGTTATTACAACTTATTTGAGTGTTGGTTTAGGTTTATGATGGATAAATATCGAGAAACGGGTCATGGTTTAGTATTTTGCTTAGGTTAGGGTTTTTGGGTTTTGAGTGTAAAAATATGTATTACATATTGTATATTGAGTGTAGTATCTTGTACAAAAGTGGCGGTTAAGAAACTAGAATGAAAACGGAGGTAAAACGGCTATTTTGGATGTCATACTTAATGATTTGTACATTGTGCTTTTAAAGACTTGTACTTTGACTTGGAGGGAGTTTACATTTCAAATGAGATGTTATATTACTAGTACATATGCTTTAGTAGCTTGTGCATTCACTTTAGATATTAACTTTTCATGGAATTAGGGTTTAGAGGCATACGATAACGGTTTAAAGCCCGTCTTGATATAACGTTGAGAATGGTAAATTATATGAGTAATGTACTTTGTAATAATGATATTAAGATATCGACTTGATATGTTATGATGTTTGCTTGACATATAAATAGATATAGATGGCATAGGTAGGTTGCGTGAGCTCGTCTACTTTAGTTATGCAAGTTACATTGCATATTGAGATATTGGTAATGCAAGTAATGTAATAAAGCAAAAAATTTCCCTGTGAAAAAAATGATATATTATATAATAGAGATATATTACATTGGTGAAATTTGTGGGTTGTTATAATAAATAACAACACTTGTCAAATTTTGACTATGTACAGTACAAAGGCAAGTCGTTCATGATATAATATAATGGTGATCCCATTTTATATTCATTTTGTGTCCTATATTACATCTCCGTCTTCATCATTATGAATCATACCGTGACTTCTAATAAATTAGATGCTTGTTTAAATCCATATCAAGTAAGTATCTACGATTTTAATATCACTATTGTTTAAAAATGATTGAAGTTCAAAAATAAGCATTTCTGTTTAAGACTTGAGATATCATTCTTATTACTTGTTTCTTAATGTTGATATAAGCCTCCAAAAGGAGACACAAACATCTGAAGCACCTCCAGCCATGACATCAAAGCTGCCATCGAAGGACACTAGTTGCTCGAATGTGTACCTAGCAGGCTCTAGGAAGCACAGATCCGCTAACCTACAAATACTAATAAGACCACCAAACTAAGAGAAGCTCCTATAAGCAAGACAATGTATGCTAAAGAGAGTTCACATGGAATGCACCCTATCAAACTCAAAGTACGAAGGTGCTGTTGGTCTTATCCCGCTGGTTTGAGCGAAACTGAATCTGAGTGATTTCTTCCCTAGCAACTGTACCGAAGACAGCAAGGTGAAGTTTGCTAGCTGGTATTTTGTTTTTTTACAATTTAACGAACTGAAGAGATGCTCTATCCTGGTGGAATTCATTTAGCCCACCTATTAGGATAAAAAAAGCTTCCAAGAATACATGGGTTGAATTCAAGAATGCATTATGATAAAGAAGTATTGTCCCCGAACTGAGGTCCAGAAGATGGAAGACTAATTTTACCATCTGACTGTGAAGGGGAATGATCTCAAGACATATGTGAGAAGATTCTAGGAATTGGCAACCTTATGTCCCACTATGGTGTCAGATTCTGAGAAAATGATGGAAGTTTTCATCGGGGGATTGCCTCAAAGTATTGAAAGGAATGTTACTGCCTCTAAACCTCAAACTCTAGAGGAAACCATTAACATAGCCCAGAGGCTAATGGATCAGGTAACAAAGCACACCCCGGTGCAAGTATCAAGTGATCACAAATGAAAGTTTAATGACATAAGAACTTTCAATAATAACAACTACCGTAACAACAACACTAACAACCGCTACAATAATCACCTACCACAATAGAACAGAAGATAGGAAACCTTCAGGCCTTTTGCTGTCACTCCAACTGAAAACAATAGGTATATTGGAAACCGTCCCTTGTGTAAGAAATGTACTCTGCATCACACAGGACCTTGCACTGTTAAGTGTAATACTTGCAACAAGGTGGGCCATCTAACCAAGAATTGCAGAAACAAAGGGCCAGCCACTCGAAGTAATCTGCTACTAGTGATAGTTACTTGTCATGCCTGTAGAGAGAAAGGGCATTATGCAAATCAGTGTTAAAAAACCACCAACAATAATGCCCAGGGAAGAGCATACATGTTGAGGGATAGGAATGCTCACCAAGACTCGAACATAGTCACGAGTATGTTCCTTCTAAACCAACATCTAGCTAGAGTATTATTTGATTCTAGAGCCGATAAAAGCTTCGTATCCATATCTCTTGCCTCTAAGATAAATATTCCACCCATTACAATAGATACCTTTTACAATATCGAAATGGCTGACGGAAATCTAGTAAGCACAAACGTCTTTATTCAGGGTGCAACCCTGACTTTGTTAAACCAACCTTTCGAAATTGATCTTATGCCGATCAAACTCGGTAGTTTCGACGTCGTCATTGGTATGGATTGGTTATCCAAGTATCATGCTAGAATTATCTGTGACGAGAAAGTCATCCACATCCCAATCAACGATGAAACTTTGATCATCCGAGGTAACCAAAGTAAAACCCGACTAAGTCTCATATCTTGTATAAAAACTAAAAGATATATATCTCGAGGTTGTCAAGTTTTCGTAATCCAAGTAATGGAAAAGAAGTCAGACGAGAAAAGACTAGAAGATATCCCAGTAGTCAGAGAATTCCTAGAAGTTTTTCCTGAAGATCTACCTGGCCTTCCTCCCGTTCGCCAAGTAGAATTCCAAATCGATTTAATTCCAGGAACAACACCTGTAGCCCGAGCACCCTATAGATTAGCTCCTTCAGAAATGCAGGAACTATCTAACCAACTTTAAGAGTTATCAGATCGAGGTTTTATCCGACCAAGTACTTCGCCTTGGGGAGCTCTTGTCTTATTTGTCAAAAAGAAAGACAGATCTTTTAGAATGTGTATCGATTACCAAGAGTTGAATAAACTTACCGTAAAGAATCGTTACCCATTACCCAAGATTGATGACTTATTTGACCAACTTCAAGGTTCGAGTGTCTACTCGAAGATTGACTTAAGATCAGGCTATCATCAACTGAGAGTTAGGGATGAAGATATTCCTAAGACTACTTTCAGAACAAGATACAGACACTATGAATTTCAAGTGATGCCATTTGGTTTAACTAACGTGCCTACTGTATTCATGAATCTCATGAACCGTGTGTGTAAACCATACTTGGACAAATTCGTAATAGTGTTCATCGATGATATTCTCATCTACTCTCGTAACAAAGAAGAGCACACAAATCATCTAAGAATAATCCTAGAATTACTCAAGAAAGAGAAGTTGTATGCCAAGTTCTCCAAGTGTGATTTCTGGATTCGTATCGTGCAATTTCTTGGACACTTAATTGATAGTCAAGGACTTCATGTTGACCCCGCTAAGATTGAAGCATTTATGAATTGGACATCTCCTATTACACCCACAGAAATACATCAATTCTTAGGACTTGCCGACTATTATCAGAGATTTATTAAAAATTTCTTGAAGATTGCAAAGTCTTTGACTGAATTAACCCAAAAAACAAGAAGTATATCTTGGGCGAAGACCAAGAGTCGGATTTTCAACTACTTAAAGAGAAGCTATGTGAAGCTCCAATCTTAGCATTACTAGAAGGAAATGACGATTTTGTTGTTTACTGTGATGCATCCCATCAAGGTCTGGGAGCGGTGTTAATGCAAAGAGAGAAGGTTATTGCATATGCATCCCGACAACTTAAGCCTAATGAAGAAAACTATACCACTCATGATCTCGAATTAGGAGCAGTATTGTTCGCTTCTAAATTTGGAGACACTATCTGTATGGCACTAAATGTATTGTGTTCACTGATCATAAAAGTCTTTAGCATATCCTTGATCAGAAAGAGTTGAACATGAGACAACGCCGTTGGCTAGAATTGCTTGCAGATTACGATTGTGAAATTCGCTATCATCCTGGAAAGGAAAATGTCATAGCAGATGCCTTAACCTGGAAGGAACGAATCAAACCACTCCGAGTTAGATCATTAGTTATGACCATTCATCCAAAATTACCATCACAAATTCTCAAAGCACAAACTGAAGCACTCGAAGAAGAAAACATTAAGGCTGAGAACTTACGAGGAATGGACAAAGCATTTGAAATACATCCCGATGGAACTCGTTGTATTAAAAATCGAAGTTGTTTACCACTCTTTGGTAATATTAGAGACTTAATCACACATGAGTCTCATAAATCAAAGTATTCCATTTACCTAGGTTCTGACAAGATGTATCAGGATCTAAAGAAACTCTATTGGTGGCCTAACATGAAGGCAATCATCGTTGAGTATGTTGACAAGTGTTTAACATGCTCTAAAGTTAAAGCAGAATGTCAAAAGCCATCTGGCTTACTGGTACAACCAGAGATTCCTATGTGGAAGTGGGAGAGAATAACAATGGATTTCATCACAAAACTACCCAAAACCTTAAACGGACATGACACAATATGGGTCATTGTTGATCGCCTCACCAAATCCGCACATTTCATCCCTACCCAAGAGACAGATAGTATGGAAACGCTTACAAGATTGTACATAAAGGAAATAGTCTCCCGGCATGGAGTGACAATATCTATCATCTCGGATCGTGACAGTCATTTCACATCCAGATTCTGGCAATCATTATAGAGTGCTTTGGGTACTCATTTAGACATGAGTACGGCTTATCATCCTGAATCCGATGTAAAAATTGAAGGAACCATGCAAACACTTGAAGACATGCTTCGAGCCTATGTTATAGATTTTGGAAAATGATGGGAAAAACACTTACCATTAGTAGATTTTTCTTACAATAACAGTTACCATGCCAGTATTAAGGCAGCACCATTTGAGGCACTTTATGGTCGAAAGTGCAGACCACCTGTTTGCTGGGTCGAAGTTGGAGATGTTCAACTTACAGGACCAGAAATAATCCATGAAACCGCTAAAAAGATAGTACAAATTCAACAACGCTTGCAAGCTGCAAGAGACCGGCATAGAAGTTTTGCCAATGTAAGGCGAAAGCCTTTAGAATTTCAAGTTGGAGATCGTGTTATGTTAAAAGTGTCACCTCGTAAAGGTGTCATCCGATTCAGAAAACGAGGAAAGCTTAATCCCCGGTACATTGGACCTTTCAAAATCCTTGAACGGATTGGCCCAGTGGCATATAAACTTGAGCTTCCTGAAGAGCTCAGTAATGTCCACAGTACTTTTTACGTTTCTAATCTAAAGAAATGCCTATCTGATGAATCCCTTGTCATTCCAATGAAAGAGCTTCGGCTTGATGACTAACTCAACTTTGTGGAAGAACCAGTAGAGATCATGGATCGAGAAGTCAAGCAACTGAAACAAAGTCGTATTCCTATAGTCAAAGTAAGAAGGAACTCTAAAAGAGGACCAGAATTTACGTAGGAACGCGAAGATCAAATTCGTTCCAAGTATCCACATCTGTTTTCAAACATCACTTCGGCATCCAACTAAATCTCGGGACGAGATTTCTTTTAAGGGAGGGAGACTATAACAACCCATAATTTTCATCAATGTAATTATCCATCTATTAATATAGATGCACTGTAATATCCATCTATTATATATATATATATATATATACCACCTTTTTACAGGGAAATTTTTGCTTTATCTCATTATGCAACGTAACTTGCATCTCTAAAGTAAATGAGCTCACGCAACCTCCACCAATACCATCTATATCTATGTTTATATCATGTAAACATCCCAATATGTCAAGTCTATATCTTAATATCATTTTACTAAGTACATCACCTATTTAACATAACATTTACAACATTCTATCAAAACGGGCTTTAAACGTTAAACGTTTATATCAAAACCCTAATTATATGTAATGTATACATATAAACTGAATGTGAAAATATTCAAAGCATGTGTACAAGTGTATAATGCACAAAATTTGAAATATATTTTCCATCTAAATCAATGTACAAGTCCGTAATGCACAATGTACAAAATCATGAAGCATAAATTCAAATAAACTTATTTTTCACCATTTTCATTCTAATTTCTTACCACTACTTTAGCACAAGGTACAATACTCAATGCACAACATCTAAACCCTAAAACCCTAATTTCATTTTAAAACCTAAAAACTAAACCTAAACCCTAATCCTAACATTAAATCTTAATCCTAAAACCTAATCCTAACACTAAACCTTAATCCTAAACCCTAATTTATCCTTAATCTTAACCCTAACTAGAATTATAACCTTAAAACCTAAGCCAAAATCTAAACCAAACTCGACACCCCTTTATTTCATTTTTAACCTATTTAATCAAACAAGCACCTCAAGCAAGCATCCTAGCACCTCCATGAGATCACCACCATGTCACCAAGCAACCAACCAAGCACCTCCATCACCACCTTGGCCACCAGGTTTGCAAAATCACCTCCTTGTCACCTCTTTTCTAGTCGAACCCCTCCAACACCTTCCACCTTTCTTAGCTATTTTTCTAGCCTTCCATACTCACCTTATAATCTTCATTAGTCGCTACTCTATCACCTTGATCCTTACACCAAGATAACTTGGGCACTAAGGGTCATTTAACCCCTATATATAGCCGAAACATACATACCTCAAAAACTCATCACCACTCAAATGGAGTTCTAAATCAGGCTAAGGAAGAAGTAGAAGGTCCCTAAGATCATAATACTAGTCAAGAATCAAGAGAAGGAAGGTCTTGAATCTATATCTAGGCGTATGAACCCGAAAAACCCATTTCGACCCATTTCTAGCTCAAGTAAGCTATTCTATTTTAGATCTTTGATAAGGTTTGTAAGATCAAATATAAACTCTTGTTTGAAGCTTTGAATCCTTAAATCCATGTGTTTTTTACTAAAACCCTAAAAACGATCCGTTTTGATTTTTTAGCTAACGAATCCTTTTTCTAAACTTTTGTTATGTTAGAACATCTTATTTTATCTTATTCTAATAAGCTATAACTTGCAAATATCATTTGGAACCCTAAAATAAGCTTGCATGGCTTTTTAGACTTGATTTGCAAATGTTTTCATGCATAGGAGTATATATCGTAACTTTCTAAAATTTATAACTAGAGAGGCTGAAAATGTCATTATTCCAAAGTTATAACTATAAGGACCTATCTTGCCAAGTTTCAAAGTTAAAGGTTTAAATTATATATACTTTATATATAAAGGACTAAACTTGTAAAAGTTTATAAATCGAGGGTATATATTGCCATTTTTACAAACTTAAAAATATAAAATATAATATTTTTATATAAATTATAAAAATATATATTAAATTAAAAACCCGCACAGCATAAAACTTATTAATCATCATCAACGCATTATAAAACATTACGTTAAAATATATTAATGTATTTAACCATGCGACTAACTTAAAGGAAACTTAAAATATTATCGTATCACTTACTAGGGAGTTTCGTGGTGAGGAGTTTCAATTTGGGATTCGTTTGGATCGGAGTTTTGCTAGAAATTTACGATTAAAGTGTCCTGGCTCCTCAAATAACTTTACTTACATGACTTTCTGAATTATGATGGCCCGAACAGCGATAAAATATTTCCATAAATAATAAAGCAGAAATAATACGCTGTAAAACTTTTATAAATTTTTATGAAACATAAACCATCACACTAAGACTTGACATATTACCCCAGGTTGCGTGACGAGGCCGTTACTTTCACTTGATATACTTTTGCCATCAATTAGATTTTCCCTGTTAAGGTGAGTTCATAGCCTTGTATTTTAAATCTTCTAATATTTCATAAACCCGCGAGGGGGATACATTCTATAAAACATCAATACGAGTGTTTTTCCAACGGTATGTTATCCTGATATATTATTGCCTAAGTCCTTACTTTTGCCATTAAGACCCCACTATCATGAACTGTTAATTACTTTTTGGAGTAAGCGCGAATGCTGTGAATAGATCTATTTGGGACTGAACTTCCCCGTTGGTGTACCTATACTTTCTGGTAACCAAACGCACTTCATTTGAATCACTATGCGGGTGTTTGGCAAAGGCACCCGTTAGGGCAACTTCTTGTGATTATTGATTATTTCAAGGTCTCGGTGTCTTGAGCTTAGGGCAATAATACTGTTTTCTTTAATAATTGTACTAATTGCAATTATTACACTTATGGGTGTATAACAACGTAACCCACTGTTATGATGACTTGTAATCAAACTGTTTAACATAAACCTATGAATTTCACTCAACCTTTGTGTTGACTTTTTAGCATGTTTATCTCAGGTAATTGAGCATCACATGGCACGGAGTGGCACGGACTTGAAGATGGCTAAACTGTTATCATTCAAACTTTATGTTTTCATGTAGATTTTGGGACCTCTGTTTGTAAAAACTCTGATGAAATAATGAATGATAACTTATCTTTTAAAAACGTCTCTTTTGAGTCATTTTCTATGATTATGACTGTTGTACTATGAAATAATACCCCAGATTAGATTCCGCTGCTATATGTCAAAAATGGGAATGTTATATTATAGTTATGATTAGCGTTTCCTAGTGCAATGTCTACTTATCGTTTATAGTGGTTCTAATATCAACAGGGTCAATTGGGCATTTAACATGTCCTATGTATTCTACGATCTCAGGTCCTTGTTGGACACGAAGAGTGAGCATCTAGTCTACAGTGGTTAACCCCAACTATCCTAATGACCTATTTAGTGCTAATAATCCAACATCATGTCTGTAAAACTCTCCTAGAAGAGTTTTCTTGAAGTTTATAAGTACCTATTATACAGTAGGCGGAGATATGAGCAATCCCTTTGTGACAACCGTGGTTTAGCGAGGTTAGTTTAACCATTAGTGTTAACTTGCCTAGTTTTATGAGAATGGTATTATGTGATTAAGATGAATTGATGATATGCGTGTTATGATATACATGCTATTATAAGTGTTTGTGATGGTAGAAATGAATAATTTAGTGATTTCATTTCGTATGTGATGGTGATTTCGGAAGTATAGTGATTTTTGTTATTTTATCTTCGGTAAAATTGAAGAAGTATGTATCGTTAAATTTTGAGTTGAGATTAATTAGTGAATTGAGATTTAATAATCTATTTATAAAGTAATAAGTAAATAATAATTTGGTAAAAATAATAATAAGTAGTGTAAATGTTTTATTTTAAGTTATGTATTTATTTAAGTATTTAAGGTAAATAAGTAGTAAATAGTTTTGTATTTAAAAAAAATATATATGGGAGGGGGAGAACAAAATTTTATAGAAAAATTAATAAAAAAAATAATTTTATAAAAGGGATGTTGGTTGGATCGGCTTATAGGAAAAAAAAGAAAAATGAAAGATACAAAGTTTGAGTTAAATTAGGATTCTATTTAGTATAAATACAAATTTAATAAATCTCTAAATCACTTTTTCTCTCCCTCTTTTGTTGTTTGGATAATCCCCTCAAGAAGAAGAAAAAAAATTATTTTTTATCAAGAACCAATGTGGTGATTTAAGGGTAATCAAGTAAAGGTTTATGTATGTTTCAATTAAATTTTTGCTTAATCTTTTTATAATTAATAACTTTAATTGATGTCATAATTAAGGTTCAAAAATTTTCTATAAATTAATGATATAAAACTATATGGGAGTGTTCGGGATTCGATTTAGAGCATGTGGGTATACACGGTTTAGTTTAGAACGCGTTAGATTGAAAGGGGCTTGGCAGAATTTTGGGTCGTGTTGATTGAATGATATCTCAATGATAAAAACGAGTTTTTGGTTGAATCTTGTTCCTAAATTGAAGCTCAGAGAGTCTAGTTTCCAAAAAGTCCAGCCCCGAAAGGTTTTGAGGTCTAGAAGTTAGTCAAATAATTTTTGCAAGAAAAGTTGTCAAAATAGTAAATTCGGGTCAGATTTGGGTTTGATTTCGGGGAGTAATACCCCTACTTAAAAATTGAATTGAGGTTAGCAAAAAATCAGAGGTCATATTTTAGGTATCTATTAACTCCATCTCAAAACACAAGTATTAATTCATTATCTAAGTATTTTTAGAAAAATCAAACGTTTTGGTGTGCGCTCAGATCCGAATTTGAGTACTTTGTGATGATGAATTATTATAAAATAGTTAGGCTTAATATTAAGTTTTCTAAAACATCATAGTAGTTCATGACCCATTGGGAAGGCAGTGAATGAAAGGGTAAAAGTCAATTTGGTAATTTAGTATTTTATTTCTGGTCATAAAGTGACTATAAAATTCTGCCAAAAATCTAGAAAACAAGAATAAATGATTAAAGGTATTTAAAGTATAAGTGAGATGTAAGACGTATGGTAAAGGGTTTATAATCATAATATAAACTTAGCAGTCCATCAATTGATTGTTACATCGTCTTGGGCATTTAGCCTAATCGCGTGTAATATGGGTTTTATTTGTGTTTAGTTGATTGCAAGGATTTTGTGAAGTAGCTGGCATCAGGTGAGTTTCATAGTCCCTCTTTTTACATTGTTTTTAAATTGGGATGGAAATGATGGAAATAGTTTTGAAATGTTTTAATTGCTGTGATTATGTGGTTTAATTGATACATGGTCATTTATGTGGCTATTATATGATATGTGCTAAATGTTTATGTGTTGTTGGATTGGAAGGTAACGTTCCTACCCATGTTGTATGATTTATATCAGAGGGTAACGTTCCTACCCATTACTGTGTGATTCCGATCAGAGGGTAAAGTTTCTACCTATTACCGTGTGATTCCGATCGGAGGGTACCCATTTCAGTGTGATATTTTGGTGTGACTTGGATCATGAGACACGTTCCGTCCTGATTGTGGTTGTTTTGTATGTATGCATGTTAGTCTGTATAATAGCTAGCCTAACTGTCCTGCCATGTTCTGTTTTATTAATCACAGTAATTGATTGAAAGTTTAAATTGTGTGTCTTAAACCTATGACTCTCACCAACCTTTGGGTTGACATTTTTAAGCATCATTTTCAAGGGAGCCTCGTGAGGATATTGAAGTTAGGAAGTGTGGCTAGTGAGACCGTAGGATTGCATATGGTGTTTAACTCCTAGCTTATGTTTTATTTTATTTTTTTATTTTTTTTCTTCTTCGCACTTGGATTTGTTGAACTATATGTTTAGGTTGTTTGAGATTATTGCATATGTCTTTGTATTGGCATGACACTTAACTTCAATACAAGACGCCATATCTTTTATTATGCTCGTTTGGGTATTTCATGACACTTTGTATCCATACCTTGGTTTCTATTATGCATTGTAGTTCTCTATATAGACACTATTGTGTTGTGATGATATCCATTCTCATTATGCCTCGTGTTTCCGCCTTGGCGGGGTGTGACAGATTGGTATCAGAGCTATTGTTTATAGAGAAGTAGGTGGTTTAACATAGACTATAACCTAAGAGTCCTTCATATAGCTGCATAATATGATGTATGTGTTTTGCTATCTAATAATTTTGTTTTCTTTCTTTTTTTTCTGAGTTTTATATCGACCTACGAGCTATTGAGGAGGAGCCTCTCGAGGAACCGAAGGAGGATGGGTAGTTAGAAGAGTCAGAGAATGAGGTCGACTCAGATCTCCTGTCAGATGCTTGTAGCAGGCCTGGACCCGCGGAGTCAGGTGACTCTTTCGAAAGTAAAGTCAAACCCAAGAGAGGCCCAACATAAGTTTATCTCGTCTTTTACCTTGACACGTTGCCATCGAAGATTTATTTCGGATATTACGTATTTTTGGCCGCTTCGAGACCGTCATTTTATTTCTATCGTTTTTGATTTTATTTTTATATGAATAAATATTGCTTGGATGTAGCATCGTTTCTGTGTTATATTAGAGTCGTTTAAGATGTGCAATGTGGTATATGTGCATATATGTGCGTTATCATTGAGATGTGTAGTCTTGGAAGTAAGTACACGTGTAAAAGGATGCAATTATAATTATGGGTGGCCAACATAATTATAAAGGCATCACACACGTAGACTTGTGACCATGATTGCATTGATCAGTGTTTGTTTGTAAGCTGGTAGTGTAATATGTTGTGATATATGTGATCATGATAAGGATGGTTGTATGGTTATGGAATCCCTCTTTTACCTAATGAGCGATTATGTTAGGCTCAGTTGCGTAGATAGTAAGTTTCCCTTCTATCTAACTGTTGTGGATACCTCGGATATTTGTTATTACTATTATTATGATATTTGAGTTTGTTCGTCTGCTCAATTATTTGCTCGGATATATAACCCTCATTTTAGCATTCCTTGTTCGTACCATGTCGGTATGGATGATCTAACTTTTCTATTCGGCGTCTTGAGGAATATTGGTTGTTCGGATCTGCTTCTTTGGATATTGGTACATTTCATTGGTTCTTTCGTTGTATTGATTACTCGTATGGGTACCAAAATTTTCTTTTAAGCACTAATTGTTCCTAACATATTAGTGCGGGTCATTACTTAGTTCTTTATATATCCTTTGGTTTTTGTAACATATTGCGGCATGTTATTACCGACGCTTTTTAATGGTTGTTCTTTCGATCATGAGTACGGATGAGTCTTTACGTTCTTCTTTTGGTTCGTAATGCCTTCGTATGAATTTCTCTTATGCATGTTTGTTTCACTGTTATTCTGAATATATGGTTCTTTGTACTCCCTTTTGCTTTCAAACAATAGAATTGTGTTAGAGTCTTTATGGTATTTTACAATCCATTTTGGTATTGCGATGTCCTTTGTTTGAGTAATATATTTTATATTGATCCTTTTGAAGTATATCTTGATTGTGTTTGGGGAAAACTATTCTTGAAATGATTTTATGAATACGTTGTGATAAGCGCTTTTATATGACTGTCTCTTTATTTTTATGAAAACAATGTGATATTGGTTGAGTGTCAAAACTATGTTTAAGATAATCTTTACATTTTTATAAGTTTGTTTTTGATAAATTTTATTTTATGAAAAGTATGTTTAAATTGATTTATATTGGTAAAATGCGATACACTTTTTTTTAGAACTATCTCTTGATTTTTTTTATGAAAACCATGTTTAAAACGAATTTTAAAAAATATTATATTTAAGATGATTTTTTAAATGATTTTTTAAAAATGGCTGTCTTTATTGTTTCAAAATGTTTTTTTTAAAACAGTATTTAGTTGATTCTTTCGAGTAAAGTCGATTATTGGTATAAGAATTATATCTTTCGTATTTATCAATCTTGATACGTATCATTATTTGATATGTGTTCCTTTTGTCTTGATACGCTTTGTTGACTCTTTTGTTTGCGTTTTCTATCATTTCTTTAAAGGATTCTTATGTCATTTGATCCACATCTGTTGTTCCCACTTAGTTAGTGAACAATAACTACAAAGTTATTATTTACTAACTCATGGCATGCAAGTAAAGTAAACTTAATTGTTGTTTTGAAAAGATTTGTGTACGTAAATGTAAATAGCAAGTAAAAGTCATAAAATTAACTTTTCAACGTTTAACTCTTTTTATTAAGAATTATACCCCATTGTATACGGAACTACAACGGGGATTGAATGACAATGTGTGTGTGTGTGATCTCCTCACTAATAGCTTTGCATAAACCTAAAATGTTATGCAAAGTTAACTACTATGCTAACCAACTGAGCTTGCTCAGGGACTTCATAGATTTGGAGGAGTATATGTGTGTTTGTGAAAGATACAACTTTGAATGCACAAACTTTACTCCTTTACAAGAGTTCTATTTATACTACTTAGGAAAGGTCACCCTTACATGGGTGTTGAGCACTTATCTTAGATCTAATAGGTTAATACATGTGATTTGATTTGTCCCTATTACAATATCTATTCTAAGTATGGGACAAATGCTCTTTCCAAAGTTACAGTTGTGACACTAAACTTGTCTTTACCCTCTCTGGATAAGTTGACTTCTAGAGAACAAGAGTTCAGGACTTATCTGCTTTCAAACTATCAGTCCTATACTTTAGGGTCTCTTGTGTTTAGGGTCATATAGTTGTTGTAGAGATCGTATGGGGCGCAGTGAGTCTATTGCCATGACTCATGAAACCCATCACCTTATTTTTTGGCTCAGGTTCATTCACTAAGTATCACCTCACTGAATGCTAGAGTCTTTCTTATTTACTCAGGCTGTACATCTTAAAGGTAACTCACTAAGCGACTATTCACTCATTGACCTTGAAATGTTAAAGGTTATTTACACTTAGGTTATATTGTATTCAAATCCTAGGTGAAAGATCATTGGGCACTGAATTGGCCCAACAATCTCCCCCTATTTGGATATAAATATAGCCTAAGTGTTTATCAGTGTGAGTGAGTACCTATAGCTTCTTCTTACACTGATTTCTGTAAAGTTATCTCGGATACTGAGTTTTTAACACAAAAAGTACTTCATTGAACGGTTACAAGGTCCTATTATCTATTACAAAAGATAACATAAGATTACATAAGTACCCAGTCCATTTTGTATCTAAGAGCTTCCAGCTTGACTTTCTTTGACTTGAGTTTTTCTTGGTCAAGGTGTTCAGCAATGAGTTTCCTCAGTTTTATGCTAAATCTTGCATTCTTAGGAGACTTGACCATAGATGAAGCTACTAGATATGACACAAGACCTTCCATCCCTACTTTGTCGATGTCACTCCATCTTTGAAATGCTTGATCACCAAATTCATCAGTGAAGAAAACTCCATACTCAGGTTCTTTAATGACCATGTTGTTGACGAATAGGACATTTTTAGGAAGAGCTCGATTGCATTCCAACCCAGGGATTCTTGTTTCGGGCTCAAGTTCCATGTGTTTCTGTTTCTTTCTTGAGGATCAAGATGAGACTTGTTCAAGGGCTAGAAGATTAGGATGAATTCCATGTTCCTCAGGAATTTGCTGTAGTCTTTTATACATTCGACTTAGAGAATTCATCAAGTCTTTTACCACTACATTTTTCTTTTTAGGAATGATTTCCCTCAGTTTATCCAATTTGAAGATACCAAATACACCAAAGATAAAGGGTTCATAGACTTCAAAGTTTCTACCACCAGTGCCTCCGTAGACTGTTATAACCATTGGCTTGGTTTTTGGATGGATCTTGATATCAGTGATAGGTTTTGGTTTCAGTCTGCCGCTGATAGTCTCAAGAGATTTTCTAACTTTCTCAGTATGCTGTCTTTTGAGAACAACATGTTCAGCATCCTGAGCTTTCTTAAACATTTCACCAGCCTTTACACCTTTAATTGCTTTGGGATCAAGTCCTATCTTTTTAGCCTCTTCCTAAACAACTTCGATCACCTCAGGCTTGGTTATTGCAAGCAGCCTGGCTTCTTCCTCAGCTTTCTTGATTTGTTCCTCTTTATCCTAGTAGTCTTGAATTTCTTGTTCAGTAAGGTAGACTATTTTCCCATTAATCATGAATTCAACTCTAACTGGTTCATCAGGGTCAGGACGAACAATAGATGAGGCTTTAACCAGTTTCTTTAAGGGATCATCATCAGACTCAGTTGCAATCCCTTTTCCTTTATCAATCTTTAGAGTTGCTTAAGAGCTTTCAGGATGAATGATGATTAAGGTGATTGGTTGAGCTTGAGTTGGTGGGATTACAATGAATGGGATTAATGAGATTGGAATCGTTAATCTTGGTTCTTCTGTCTCCCCCTCAGTGTGAAAAGGAGGTTCTTTAGTGGCAGTGGTGTTTGCATTCTCCCCCTCAACATTTGCTTGAATGTCAGTGAGAGCAAGTGTTGGAGTAACACTGCCTGATGAAGCTGAAGAGGGATGACCTTGAAAGGCTGCATACATTTCAGTCATCATAAACTTTATTTCGGAAGTGTCCTTCCTGAGAGAAGAAATTTCTCGTTTAAGAGCAGTCTAAGAGAGTTTAACTCCAGACATTCGGGAGCCAAGATTCTAAGCCATGTTGGTAGAAGACTTTATCCGGGCAGTTGATGCTTCTTCTTGCTTAACAGCATAAGCTCGAAGAGATTTCACATCAGACAGAAGTGCAAAAGAATCAAAGCCCTTTACTAAGGAAAGTACCTCAGTGACGTTGGAAGAGATTCTTGCGAAAGTCTCAGTGGCTTCATTGAGTTTCTGGTTTATAACAGGATCATCTTTGACGGAATTAGATATGTCTTTGAGAAGCTCAGCGATGACATTCAGGCCTTTATAGAGATCACTGATGGTAGTGCTAATTCTGTCAAGAGAACTCATGGAGGCTTCCATAAGTTTGTCAGTCTGATCTCTGTGAGCGATGTTCTCATCATAGTATTGATCAATAGAGGCCTTAAGGTCAACATATGAGACTGTTGCTTCTTCATGCTGTTCCCATTGTTTCTCAGTGATTCTATTGAAGAGGACCCTGGACATCTTCCTGAGATACTTGATCAATTTCCTTTCAGTGAGAGGAAGAATATTGTCAAACTTTTTGAGGTCAAGACTGGATGAATCAGAAGCAGATTCTTGAACATGAGACGGTTCAGGATGATCTTGCTTTGGTAAGGGAGTTCTAACTTCTTTATCATCCTGAGGGTCATCATCCATGTCATCCCCAGCAGCAAGCACTTCCTCTTCATCACTGTCTTTATCTAGTTCATCATCAGAGAGCAGGAAGGCTTGAATATCAGCATAAGTTTGGAGTTTTAGAGGTTCAGTATCCGGCTCCACTTCAGAAGAAGTCTTGCCTTTGTTTTTGGTCAGGGACCGGTACCTCAATCTAGTGGACTGGGTTTCATCCACCTGGTACTTAGCACCAGTCCGTGAAGGATCAGCAATAAGAGTGTGTATTGGTTCCATATCAGCGGGTGGTATGTTTCCCCCTGAGTCTTTATCCCTAAGTGACCCTTCAGGACGTGGTGTGGTTTTAGCTGTGCATTCATTAGAAGTCGTGGAAGTCATGTCTATGTCAAGGGGTTGTTTGTTTCCCCTCGGGTCTTTGGGATGAGTAGCAGTATCCTTAGGCAAAGGTTTTGATTGGCGAGTGCTTTCATCGAGTGTGGAAGGTAATCCCGTACTAGCGAGTTGTATGCTTCTCTCTAGATCTTGGGGATCAGGTATGGTGCCCGAGGAGACTTAGTGGGATTACTCAGAACCCTCCGTTAGCTTAGGTGGTGATTCCCATGGTTCTAAAAGGCGCGCAAAGGCCTTGCAAAAGCCTCGCAAAGGCGCGAGGCGTAACCCTCACGCCACGCAATAGACCAAGGCTTAGGCTTAAGGCTTGACGTGAGACGAGGAGTGAAAAAACGTGATAAGACGCGATAAAACATGATGCGTGGATTCTTTTTGAATTCAATTTCGATAAAAATTGTATTTTTATATAGAAATGAAAAAGATTACATGCAAAGATAGTTTATTGACTTTATTCCTTATGTATGACACTTTTTGTAAACTCAATATATATGTAATATGATATAAATATATAAATTTATAAATATTTTGATATTTTGTGCCGTTTTAAGTCATGCCTTAGAAACGCCATGACTCGCCATGGCTCGCAAAGGCGTAACGCTTGGCCATGCCGCCACGCCACGCCTCACGCTATTTATAACCTTGGTGATTCCTTGGTCTTAGTGGGTGGTCTTTTGGA
The DNA here is from genome assembly GCA_026074375.1 of Tanacetum coccineum. Taxonomy (NCBI): domain Eukaryota; kingdom Viridiplantae; phylum Streptophyta; class Magnoliopsida; order Asterales; family Asteraceae; genus Tanacetum; species Tanacetum coccineum. The sequence goes on from BQNB010028436.1 coordinate 45,542, forward strand.
CTTAGGATTTTTTTTCTTCTTAGAGAGTGCTCCAGAAGCCTCAGGGCCCTGTGACTTGGGTAAGGTTGAAGCCACAGTCTGAGACTTCCCTCTCTTTGGCTTTGCAACTAAAGGAGGTAGAGACACTGAGTCCCTCTGATTGTTTACAGCAATCATATGGGTCGTCAATTCAATATCAGTAACTTTGGATGGGTCCTTTGTAAAATTAGAGTTACTTAGGATGGGGGTAGAAACCTAAATTTTTTATCCTGAGTGGATTCAGAACCCAGTAACAGTTGTAAAGCACATGATATAAATCTAGGGTATGAAACATATTTCAGCCTAGACTTATTTAGTAGCTTGGTTACGAGATCACTGTAAATGATCTCCCCCTATGTCAATCTCAGTCTCAGTGATGAGACTGTAGGCTAAAAGCTGCTGGATGGAGTTGACTTGTTCAGTGGAGGAGTAGTTCCCTCCGAGAACCTGAATCACAAAAGTGAACAGAATTCTCCAAGCCACAAGAAAAGAGTTTTTAAGGACTGGGGTTTTTTCCAGGTAACTCGGGTTGATGGCAATTTTGCCTAATTCTTTCTTCACAACCTCAGGTGTAGGATGATCTACATATTTACCATTATTATAATCAAGGCCAGTTGATGAACAAAAGGTGTGAAAGTCAAGGGTCAAAGGTCTTTGCCCATTTAAAACTGAAAACTTGATGAGGAATTCCTTGAGTGGGCATTTATCAAGCTCATTAGTTAATGGAAAAGGGTCAAAGGCAACATCAGCGCTCCAAAACTCTCTGAGGAAGTTTTGATAGACCACTGAGGGATAGTTGGTAAAAGCATTGTACAAAGGATAGTTTTGTAAAAATTTCATTATGGGCTTATAGGCAGGCACATTTGGTGGGTAGTTAAAGTTACCTACCACATTGTTGGTCTCACGTTGTCCACAGTCATGTTTGTCCATTGAGGAGCATACTTGATTGTTTGTTGTTCTTCCATTTTGATATGAGTATTGTTTTGAAAAAAAAAATTAATGGCAGAATACCACACACCAGATGGTCAAAAGTAGGGGTGTTAATGGGGTTATCGGGTCGGTTTTAGGGCTTATCGGGTCGGGTCTATCGGGTTTTGAAAAAATAAAAACTAACCCGCAACCCGACCCTATAAGGAATCGGGTCTATCGGGTTCGGGTCTATCGGGTTGTGGGTTATTGGGTTGAGTTTATCGGGTTATCGGGTTGCTTGTTAACGAAAATTAAATATGACCAATAATCTTGTTTAATTAACAAATGTATATTCCGATCAAGTTTGATTTATTTCTTCTGCAAACATATAGTATATTTTATGAATATAGACAAATCAACAATAGCAGTTAAAAAATACATATGCGTTCATCTAAACTGTTCATGGCAAATCTGTATGCTCATAACCTGTTGACGAACACATAAAGTATAAGCATGTTGACGAACATCAAGTGGGTAGATATCACCATATTTAATTTACCCCAAGAGAAACATGTCACCATACGTGACATGACATTCTAGAAAAACATCCACCCGACGATACAAAACTGCAAGTTTCACGGTGGGGTAAAGATTTGTGAAATACCGTTATATCTTATCGGGTTTAATTCAGGTTGACCCGATAACCCATAAGAAACTAACTAAGACCAACTAAAGAGTCTATCGGGTCTACCCGATAGACCAGATAAGCAAGAGGGGGTCATACCCGAATCAACCCCGACCCTATAAGGTCATATCGGTTCGGGTCGGGTCGGGTCAACCTTATGACACCACATATCTACAACAAGTTTATTTCAAACTTGATCGCTGCCGTGAATGCGTGATATGTTGTCAAAAGGGACTGTACGAAGATGGATATCTTTGTATGGAACACGATTGACCAAAACAAACGTTTGAAAGAAGTATTGCAATGAATAACTGATTAAGAGATAAGCTTTTTACCAAAAAATTAAAGAACACCCACACTTTTGCTTTGAAAGAGAATTTGAGCAGAGTTTATTTGCTTTTGAAAATTTTATGTGTGTTCTTGCTTTGATGAAGGGTATTTATAGAGGGTGTGTGAAAAGGTTTTGAATGATTTTTTAAATTTTCATTTTTTTGGAAAAAGTTAAAATTGTTTTAGGAACACATTTAATGCTATAACTTACTAGTTGCACGATTCCCTCTTTTACGACTATAGTGTAGCCGTTCCATTGTCTTTCACTTTTGTAGTCATGATGTATGGATAACGGTCAAGAGTCTTTTGATTAGACATATTGGGAATAGATTGTGTGCATGGGAGTGATCATTAAATGCTTGTTGGGGTTGATTGAGTGAAATTAGAAGTGGGGGCCCATGACTATTGGATGACAGTTTAATAAGGAGTATTCTGATTCCTTAATTTAATGTGTCATCACCAACCTAGGACATTAAGTAACTAAATACTTAGAGCATTTAGTTACTTCATTTAATATGTCCCTCAGTGTCATGGGATTCATGTGGGTTTCAAGGAGATGGTTTAAGGGAGAAAAATATACACCATACTGAATACGATTAGTTAGGGAGACTGATTAATCAATATTCAACATGCCTAATTCTACTTTCAGTCTGGTGAAAGTAGGTTCATCTAGAGGTTTAGTGAAGATATCAGCTAGCTGATACTTAGTGGGGATGAAGTGTAATTCAATATCTCCTTTAAGGATGTGATCCCTGATGAAATGATAACTAATATCAATACGCTTGGTTCTTGAGTAAAAAATACTTAGATTGTTGATATTGCAATGGCACTAGTGTTGTCACAAAAGATGGGTACCATCTTATAATGGATGTCATCAGTCACTTATTGACCTTTTATCCTATAACACTTGTCACAACACCCAACAACACAATGTAATCCGGTTTTTCTTCCAGCTGAGGACAAAGCCCACTAACTACTATTTCTTGCACTACAACAAACCAACTTTTCCACCAAGTTTAATATGGCAAGGCAAAAACAAAACCCCCCGAAAGTTCTTTTTCTATCCATATTGCAAACTACATAGTCTAGTCTGAATAACCTTTGAGATCAAAGACGAACAGTTTGGATAATACATAAAAACCCAATGCTAGAGTACCTTTTAGGCGTACCTGAGGATTCCATTTCACAGCTAGTAATGTGATTCCTTTGTGATTGGACTGATAACTTAACACATAGAACTATGGAGAATTGTATATCAGGCCTTGTTGTAGTCAAATACATCAGTGACCCAATCATTCCTCTGTATGAGGTCTCATTAACTGATTTGCCAGCTAAGTCAGGACCTAAGTTGTTTGGAGGAACCATGGGTGTTTTCACTGAGGAACTATCAAAAATTTCATATTTCTTGAGTAAGTTCCTTATGTACTATTCTTGACAAATTGAGATGCCTTTCTCATCCTGCTTGATTTGCAATACAAGGAAGTAGGTGAGTTCACCCATCATACTCATTTCAAATTTCTTTGTCATCAGTTTCTTAAACTATTTACAAAGTTTATAACTTGTTGAGCCAAATATGATGTCATCTACATACACTTGAACAAGGAGAACTTCTCCTTTTGATTTATAGATAAACAATGTGTTTATCTATTCTTCCCCTACCAACTATGAGGAGATTTTAGAGGTTTTTGGGTGTTTTTTAGTTTTTTTTCTTATTTATATGAATAAGAAAATTCAAGAGAGACACATAAACCCTGCTTTGGTGCTTGTTATAGCCCATTAAAGAGCTTTGTCAAGTTTTAAAACCAAGTCTGGGAACTCACTACTTTTCAAGCCAAGGAGTTTTTTTGACATAAACTTCTTCTTTTAGTTTACCATTCAGGAAGGTACTTTTGACATCCATTTGGTAAACTTTAAAGTTCATGTATGCGGCAAACGCAAGAAATATTCTAATGGCTTCCATTCTTGCCACTGGTGCAAAGGTTTCATCATAGTTAATTTCTTCTTCCTGACTATACCCTTGTGCAACTAGTCTTGCTTTGTTCTTTGTTGTTGTGCCATGCTCATCTTTCTTGTTCCTGAATACCCATTTGGAACCTATGGCTATTTTTCTAAAAGGGAGAGGAACAAGAGACCGAACTTTGTTTTCTATAGAACTGATCCTAGTTCATACAAGCATGGCATCAATCCATCCTGGGTGCTTTAGTGCCTTAGATACCTTTTTAGGCTCTATCTTTGAGAGAAAATCAGCAAATGGACATTCACTTGCTGAGGCAGCTGTAAGCTTGACAGCCATGCTTCTTGTAAGCATGCCTTCACTAGGATTACCAATGATATTTACAAGTTTAATGTGTTGATCTCTTGACCATCTATCCTAAGGAACAGGATGAGAACTTGTAGAGGCTTGATTTGTGATGTGAGACTGAGTGACATCAGGGACTAAAGGTTCAATAATAGATCCTGAAACTTAGTGTTGCTTCCTGATGGTACATTAGTGAGGTTGAAGTGGATCATTATGATCAATTTTGTGAACATTTTATTCATGTGTCCCTTCAGTGTTGATTTGATCAGAAGGACCTTCATCATCCATAGTGTAGGTATTTTAGGCTCATTAGGGAGCAATGTACTTTCCAAGTGGACACGATTTTCTTTGGATAATTAGTGAGTGAACGTCCATGGGGAATGATGATAGGTATGCAGACATCATTAATCTACTTGATATTATGTGCTAGATGGGCATCCTCTTAAAATTCATCATAGGATATCTAAAGGATCATCAATTCCTATCACATCTACTAAGGATGGTAAACCTGATGCATCCGAAACTTTCATCAATTTTATATGATAAGTCTCTCTTATTTTGGTATGTCTTCTTGTGTTATAGACTCTGAAAAGCCTTTAAGATAGAGAATATCCTAAGGAATATCCATCATCAGCTTTAGCAATCAAATTGCCTAGATGATCCTTGTGTTATGAATAAATCACAGGGCATCCAAACATATGAAAGCTAACGATATCAGTAATTCTTTTCCCCTGAATAGTTCATAGGATGTTTTATCATGTCTTTTGACAATGATTGATCTATTTTGAGTATAGCAGGCTATTCTGACTGCACCAGTCCAGAAGTGCTTAGAAAGTACTGATCCATTCAGCATAGTTCTAGCAGCCTCAATGAGAGTTCTGTTTTTCCTTTCAGCTATACCATTTTGTTCAGGTGTATAGGGAGAAGAGAAATTTTAAGAGATTCCTTTCTCATCACAGAAACTCTCAAGCTCATGATTTCTAAACTCAGTCCCATTATCAGTTCTGATTTGTTTGACCTTTACAAAAAAAAAACAAGACATATTTGGTTTTACCTTTCTACCATCTTATAAAATACATAATCATTTCAGGTGCTTGACTCTTCTTCCTGAGAAAATTATACCCATGTGTACCTTGAGTACTCATCAATAATGACTAGGGTTTATTTTTCATGATTTATGGACATTGGACTTACTGGTACGAACAAGTCCATATGAAGAAGATGTAAACACTTCTTGATAGAAAAGTTTTATTTAGTTTTGAATGAAGCTCTATGGTGCTTCCCTTTTTCACATGATGTGCAAGGTTTATCGTTTTTAATAAACTAGTGATGGAAGACCAAGAACTTTGTTTTGTTTGGCAAGTTTATTAATGTTCTTGAAATTAAGGCGTGATAGCCTTTTATGCCATAGCCAGTTTACACTTTTTGAGGCTTTGGCAAAGAAGCAGGCTCCATTTGGAGTCAGTGATGACATGTCAAGGACATATACATCATTTCTTCTAGGTGCTATCAGGAACCCACCAAATTCTTTTTTAGCATTCAATATGTTCCTTGCTTATCATCACACTGTACAATAGTACTCAGCATCACAGATTGACTCAATGCCTAATAAGATTGTACTTAAAACTATTACAAAGGCTCTTTTGTAAAAAACTATACCTCAGTATTATTGAACCATATCACCCAGTAATACAAGATGAGTTATCACCAAACAATACCTAGGACCCCTGGATGCACTACATATTTGTGCAATAACTCTTTACAACCAGTCATACTTCTATAAGCATCCACTGCCCCGGTAGCCCAGAAAATTTGGGGCTCCCTGATGTATCTCTACATAAATAATAAACTTGGGTTCAAGTTTCTTTTGTGAACCTAACAGTTATGGTAGGCTCCCTGCCTTTGCAGCCTGAATTTTCTCACCTCATTGAAGAGATCAAATTCATATGGTCAGGAGGTGAAGTGAAAGGATGCATCAACATGAATTAACACATTTACCCTAATTGATGACTTATTAGATGAGAGATATTAAGCTTTACTCCTCCTCTAATTTAAATAAAATGATTATGTCTTGAGGTATAGTGATCATAGCTTCCACAGATTTCACACTCAGGGTAGTTTCTAGAATCACAGAATGTGTCATTAAAACCATAGTGTTTTCATGGTGGAAAAGGTTTGTACTTTGCTCTCAAGGATCTGCTTACAAAGATGCATATTGATAAGGTTAGCCATGTAGTTCTCAATTCTTTTTTAGTGACGCCAATATACATCTCATGATCCAGAGGTCCTATGATACGTTGTTAGCAGGGAATAACGAACTCCCTTTTGCATACACGCAGTAAAGATCCTACAGCAATCATTAGTTGAATGATTGGTATAGTGACAGAGTTCACACTTAAGTTGTAGCTTTTGAATAGGCTTGTGCCTGAGTGATTTTGATGAGCTAGTACTCTGAACTTTAGGTTTAAAGTCTTGACTTATTTTAGATGAGTCAACTGATTTGGATGACTCAGCCTTTTGAATCTTTAAATTTGATTCTTGAGTCTTTTGGTTAGAGTTGACCTTTTCTTCTATTAACATATGAACAAGTTTTGTTAATTCATTTAATTTTGACTCTTGCTCAGTGACTTTAACTTCAGTAGGAACTGAAGGTGTGGTTTGCTTAGATTCATTAACAGTGACCAGTTTCCCGACACAACTTTCTTAAAGAAATCCTATGTATTCAGGCTTGTGACTGTTTCATGATACCTAAGCATGGTACTCTCTTTAGAGAGTGGGGTTGAAAGGTCAATGGCAGTACCTTTGAGCTTGGTGAAGCTCCTCGAAGAATTTTTAAGGGAGGTAGTGGAGTAAGGAATTCAGCTTTAGAATCTTTAGATGATTCAAGGGTTTTTAAAGTTTCAAGAGACTCATTGACAACTTGACTTTCAGAACTAAATTCTTTTCCCAGTATTAAGTTAGGAAGTTTAACTGTCAGGATTAATCTTTCACCAACTATTACCTTGGCTTTTGGAACCATTTCTTGTCATAGGACCCATAAAGCAGGAACGAAAAGATTTTTCATTTTCAATCATTTTTGATGAAACTCAGTGAGTAAATCACTCACCAAGAAAATTTCTTCTTTTGGTAAGGAATTTGGCTCACTGAGCATTGACTAACCTTTTTTTATAGCAGGTTAGACCATTTTCATTGATCTTTTTCTCCTCTTTGATTGTTTTAAGGGTAGGATAATGTGAGGGTGGATGTCTTAAAGAGCATGATTACTTTATAAGTTCAGTGTTTTGAATTTAAAAAGTAACAGTATCAAGCTTGGCTTGTTTTAAGATTAGCAATTCATCTCTACACGTATTTAATTTAGCATCAAGTTTGGCTTGTTTTAAGATTAGCAATTCATCTCTACACTTATTTAATTTCAAAAAACCTTTTGTTTATACTTAAAAGTAAGTTAATCGTTCCATCTCACAAACTTAAGAATCAATGTTGAATATACTTTTTAGTTAATATGTCAATCCCCCACCCCCCCATCTTCATCCATAGAGAGAAGAGTGTTTACCTTTCTCATGGTAATGTCGACCCATTCACCATTACGAGCATGACTCTTTCCAACAGTAAGCTCATCATCAGCTAGAGCCATCAGTAAATAAGTAGTTCTGTGACACCTTGACCTGAGTGACTTCTTTTTCCTCATCAGAAACTTCTTCCTTAACAATCAAAGCTTCTGCGACTAAACCTTTGATTATTGTTAAAGGTCTTTTGGGGTTTCTGAGATCCATGAGGGACTTGCCCAAGGAAGTACAGCATACTTTTCATCTTCTTGTAATCTCAGCCTTGTAATCTTTTCTTGAAACTACTGATCAACTAGAAATATTTGAGTTAGAAGAAGACTGAATAAGTTTTGGAGTAAACTTTGGTTGAAATCCTTTAGACACTGATGAGTAATTATTCACTGGTGATTTGTAAGAAGGTTCAGACGTTTTAGAGAAAAATAATTCTCTGTAAAAAAGACCTTTTGGTCGTTCTATATATATCTTGTGTGATTGATCTATGAAGTAACACGCCCCGGACCCATATTCCGCTGCGACCCAATTTGGGGGTGTTACAAAAGGGCTCTTTTATGATACTCAATATCTAAGTGTCTTAGATACTCCTCACTAGACCTTTCATCTACTTTATCATTAGAATTTTCTTGGAAATCTTGAATGACATTGTTAGAAAAGAAGGCAGTAGAAATTGGAGTGCTTGAGGAAGTAGTAATGAGGGCCTTTTTGGTGTCAGAATACCTTATTTGGATTAGGTTGTCCTCATAGACAAAGCTCCCATAGATATCTGCAAGGTCAAGAGTCTGAGTATGATTGGCATTCCTCAGTCCCTGAGAGAAGGTTATCCACTTTTCAGGGAGACTGTTCACGAAACCAACATTGATTTCATGTTTTGAGAGGTTGACACCATCATTAGCAAGCTCATTGAGCAGGGTCTTATAGCAGGTGTAGTTCAGTGAGAGACTTTCAGTGGACTTTGCCCTGAAAGTTTGATACTCAAGTTTCAGATCCATGATCTTGTTTTCCTTGGTATCTAAGGGACCTTTAAACCTGTGAACCAAGTCAGTCCATGTTTCTTTTGCTA
>BQNB010028437.1:0-15818 GCA_026074375.1 Tanacetum coccineum
AAGTCGGCAAAATATAAATTTAAAACTTGAAACATAAATTACAACGACACATCAAGTTTTTGGCGCTGTTGCCGGGGAGTGAAAACTTTAATCTTAATTTTTATTTGATATTTTGGTTTTTAACATTAGAATAATCTAACCTTTAGGATTAGTGTAATTTAGATTAGTGTATAATTCTGTATATTTGCTTGTATATTTATTTGTTTAATTGTTTATTAGCTTAGTTGTTTGTGTGTTTATTTGTTTCTAATACACTGTTCTGGTCGATAACCTGATACGGCGTATCCACTCCCATTGGATACTGTGTATCCACTCCTATTGGATACGGCGTATCCAACTTTCTTGTCCAATACAGTGTATTCGTTCAAATGATTAATACGGCGTATTCAGATCCATTGTATACGGCGTATTGATCAGCTGATACAGTAACAGAGAAGTTTTTCATACTCGAACTTAAAGCTCAAAATTTTATACACGCCATTTTCCAACTGGTTCTACTCATAATTTTCTGGTTATTTTCAGTAACAACGAAAAAGGTAATCAAGGTAGAGTTCGAGAAACTTGAGTCTATAAAGATCAGTGACGCTTCGCTCACTTGCAATACATCACTTGAAATTTTCAACGAAGAATTCAACCGGATGAGCAGAATGGATGACGACTTGTTTACATATGAGGTTGAAATTTCTGAGGTTACTAACATTCCATATGACTTAAAAAAGGATGACGACTTAGAACAACAAATGTCACATGAATATGGTGATGATATGGAATATGATCCATCTGATGTCGAATTTACTAAATGGTTAGCTTTAAAAAAATTTAACTACAAGACAATGGATCATTATACAATGAAAGCGTTATGGATTTATTGGGCTAGAGGAGATGATGAAGTTGAACTCACTAACAAAGAATCCTCTGATTATGAAGATGAAGATGAAGTTGATAAATTTTTTAGGATTGTGACTAATGTATATGACTGTGAGACACCTTTGTGTAGGGCCTTCAGGGAGTTTAATTATCTTTTACAAATCGATCCAGATTTACTTACTGAAGATATTGAGGGATTTAAGACTTACGAAGATTATAAGGATGATTGGATTTACAAATGGAACAAAGATGTGCCATGGGTGCATGAAAAACCATGGATGGATAATGGAGCATGGAAAGAATCCTGTAACACCCTCCAAAATACGATACGTAGCGGAATACAATATTTGGGGTGCTACTTCATAATACATGTACACAAGTCCCAGTAAACGTTCAAATGATACGTTTATAAAACAAAATTTATTTTATTTCAATGAGGAAAATCATTGTTACAAGGTCCCAAACTATCTTAGAAACTATATTTCAAAAAGTCACGACACGACTTCTTTTCTAAAGCATCCTTTTGTTTGAATAAACAAAACATTTCACTGAGACATAGTCTTTGATATCCGCGTTCCTTCCCATCCAAGCCATCAACAACATCTAAACCTGAGATACATGCTTAAAAACATCAACAAAACGTTGAGTGAATTCATAGAGTTTACAAATAACAATCAGAACGCATGTTTGGTTCCACAAAAACACGTATGACTGCTAGCTAGGCAAGCCACACCACATTTCCATCTTGCATGAGCCCGTGTACCGAACCTTAACACATTTATCATGATAGACAAATAAGTGACAGGATAGTATGCCACTACCCCTTTCTTAATACAAAATGTCCATTACAGGGTGCTCACCTTAGGATTCATAACCCGGACATGGCTGTTAAACCCAATAGATTTATTTAATGCATTAAGCGTTTACCTCCTCGGTAATTAACGAGTACACAGTCAAAGGCATAAACTCATAGCATGGAATCACATCACGTATCAAAACACATTGCGTTCACTTTTCAAAACAAGCATGTATCCCCCTCGCGGGTTTAAAAACATTTAAAACATTTCAAAAGTGAGGCTATGAAATCACCTTGATCTAAGCCGAAGATCAAAATAACCAAAACAATCCAAAGACGTCTCGACAATGAACTCAACTGTGACCTATAATTTATGCCGCTCAATTACTATGTAGTAAAGTACGATCGAATAGTGTGTGCATCGCAACTATTGAAATAGTATAAATATACATACACATGTGATGAGAAATCCACTTGCGCGTCTTAGATCCTAAACCCCACATAATTGAGTACGATCTCTCTTTCATTTATATGATACGCTACTTAATCGAAAACTTTCTATTTCCGGAAACTTTCTATTTTCGAAAAGTTTCTATTTTTAGAAAGTTGCTATTTTCGGAAAGTTACCATTTTTAGTAAGTCCCGTCATCTAATTATATTTATAAAAATATTCATTTATCTCGTCGCACATTCAACGCTCAAATTGGTTATCATTTACTCGTATCGGTGTTGTATTCCGAATATTACAAAAGTTACTATTTTTAGAATCGTCTCCGTTCGTAAAAGTCGTTAAGTCTAAAAGGTCATACTCGTAATAATAATAGCGTTTATTATTTTTATAAATATCCAACAAGTCTTGTATCAACCCGTTGACTTTCAATAGTCAACGTCGGACTTTATTTGACTTTGACTATTTATATATTTATTTTTCTAAATCTGACCCGTTCAAAACGACCTACTATATCACATTTTCATGACTCGGACTTTAAAGAGATTTTATGCAAAATGACGTTCCGGACAACTTTTTAGTTTTAGCCGAGACCTGAAACTCGAAGGAAAATGACGAAAATGCCCTTACGAGATTCTGCTGGAACTTATTACATTTTTAATTAAAGTGCAGAATTTGACTTTCAGTTTTGACCCATTATTACGCGATTTTAAAACTAGCAAACCTCGCGGCAAAGTAAAACGACATTCCGTACAACTTTCGTGTTTCAGCCTGGAAGGCTGAAACGGACTCGAAAATGCTCAAATCGGACGTTTTTTAATCTGCCAGCATCTAATATATTTCACAAGTGACTTTATTTTCTACTTAGAGTGTATATCTCGTTTTCGCTCTAGATTCTTCGTCATTATGAGTTAGAAGCTCTATTTTATATCAAAACGATCGTAAAAGTAAGCTCTATTATTTTTTAATCAAAAATCAGATTTCTCAAAATCTTGAACCTCGTTTTCCGTGCCAAAGTTTCTGCCGAAACTTACATGTTACAAAGTGCGTCAAAATTCATTTTTGACCCAAAAATTCATTCACGGCACATCTAAAATGGCCTATAATCAATATTCAACTCGCTCAATCCTCCAATAACAAAATCTAACTAGACAACGCAAGACCCACCGAATTTCATCACATGCAATAACTGAAAATCAATCGAATCACGAAAATAAAAATAGCACTAGTATTAGATATACTTACAATGCTATACGAAGCAAGATCAGACTCGATCAAAACTTGTCTTGTCCCCTTTTGTTCATTTGGCCGCGACTTCGGACCCAATCCAAACCAAATCCGAAACCAAATCCAACTATACTAAACCCTTTGATTATAATTCTTAAACCAAGAATCAAAACACACCCTTGTGTGTCTCACCCTCAGTTCAAACCCACAACTAAAACCAAAACCAATCAAGTTTTCAAATTAAATCTCCCACCAATCTTCCTTATATCACTTTCCCACAAATCTTATTATCCTTAATCAAATCAAAACCCACTTATTTTAATAAACTAAAACCATGCATAAACTTGTTGCATGTTTATTTTTCTTTCATGGATGATTATATTATCATCATTCAAACTTTATTTGATAGTTGGAAAAATCAAATGACAAGAGTGGGGGTGTTTGTGGGGTTCGACGAGCTCAAGAAGGAAAAGGAAACAAGGAAACAACTTTACACTTGGTTCTTTCTTAGTTTAAATTATCATTTGGATAATATAGGATGGGATTTCAAGCTCAAAATTTTGATGGGTGCTTTGTTTGTGTGTGTATCCGGTCGAACCTAAAGAGAAAGCAAAGGAGAGAACAAGATTTTTGAACTATGAATTTTTACTTGTGTATATGTGAAGCTATACTAGTATTAGGAGCATAAGTGGAAATGATTATGCATGCCTAGGAAAATCAAAATGGGTTGTGTGTGCTTGTGTCCCATAGCCGGCGGCTATAATGGCTAGGGGGAGGGAATCATCTTTTTTTTTGAATTTTATTTACTTGCATTTTATTTGTGTAGCCATTCAATTAAAAATGTGACATGACACCAATTAGTTAAAATGTATATACTAGTGTCGCGGGTTTGGTCACGAGACAAGGAACAAGGACAACAACATTCGTACAAATAATAATTTACGATCTTAAAATAACGACGACGAGGAAACAAAGATGCATTCGTAAAAAAATACTAAATACACATTCTTCAAAAATAAATTACGAGAGCTCGTAAATTTTTCACGATTGCTTTAAAACTTTAAGAACCGCGCGAGCAGAACGTTGCCATCGCGAAATACGACCAAAAAAAAAAATTTATAAATCCGTTCGTAATACAATACGAAAATAATTTATTCCCGACAAATAAAAATTTATAAAGGTCGACGTTTACGTACATTACACAATGAAGTTATAAAATGATAATTATGACGTCGAATTCGCGATCGTCATACGCGTCGTAAAACTCGGGTTGTTACATTCCACCCACCTTAAGGGAGCGTCGTCCTGGTGCTCGTCCTTTCTTACTCATCTTAATTTCACTTGCAGTGAGACGGTTTCCTCATTATTGAACGGACTCACATGTTCGAACGCAAAAATCAAGTGATATGATACTCGCCTTGACTATTCCAGATGGGAAGTCAACAAAGCAAATGGTAATTCATACCAATGAAATCAAAACTTAATTACAATCGCTCTTTATCATAAGAGACAAAATACGCCACGGAACGTATTCAGGAAAACATAAATCACGTCATTTTTAAACGAAAGACTTTAAACGAAAGATCAACCCAAATCTTAATTTGGTGATCATTCCAGCAAAACAAAGCGCACATCGCTACACAAAACCGAAACATACTTCGCTATCCAAAGCCCAAGCGTACATCATCGTCCAAAACCAAAATACTCATCAATATCCAAAACCAAAATACACGTGTCGCCCTCCCGGTCTCATTTAATAATGCACCACCGGTTGCGAAAACATTTCGGAGTACATATGACCCCATCAAACGCATTATACACTAACACATAAAACCGTATAAGCACATAATCACATATTCGTCATTTTATGATGACTTTACATTTCAGCCTAGCTTTACTTAGGCACCTTATTACACTTTCTCATTATCACACTTAGCAAAAATCATGCTCGCTTATTATAAAGCCTTAGCAAAATAACCGTGCTCGCTTAATATGAAGCCTTAGCAAAATAACCGTGACCGCTTACTATGAAGCCTTATCAAAATAACCGTGCTCGCTTACTATGAAGCCTTAGCAAAATAACCGTGCTCGCTTACTATGAAGCCTTAGCAAAATAACCGTGCTCGCTTGCTATGAAGCCTTAGAAAAAATGATCACGACGTGTGGGTAGGCATTACCCAAGCCGATCCAAATCACATTATACCATGCTTGCAAAATAGTCAAGCCATTCCGACAATAATTCTGACTTAATCACGGCTAAGTCCTAACCAACAATGGCCACGCTTGTTAATCGTCAAGCCATGATTGACAATAGTTCCGACTTAATTACGGTTAAGTACTAACCAATCATAGTCATGCTTGTGGTTTATCTTACCACGAATGACTATAGACTTTCAGGATACCAATCCATGTTCACAAAAGACCTTTTGGGTGCGTACCCGTCTAATTAAACTTTCATTTATTTTCGGGCAATTATACCCATTCACTCACATCCTAAGCCACATCATGGGCCACACAAAAGCGACATAGGCGTTTATTAACATTCAAAGCGCATAGCACGTAAAGCATATTTTTTACATAATTCAGCGGCGATAATCCTGCTAGAAAACACATATATTGTTGAAAGAAAATTCAAAAACAATCAAGCATTATGGGCTCGTTGCTCGTTTGATGAAAAATTAAAATTTCCAACATTTCGGCACCGCGACTAGCATAGTCGACATGGTCCTAATGCATCGCATCAATCTTAGATGGCTCAACTAATAAAGTCGAGACAATTACGCACAATCCTAATTCAATATCGTTCGACTAAGGCGTTAGCTACTTTGATTGTTCCTCCAGGATGGAAACGGACGTCGCCATTCGGCTAGAGTCTCTAATCTTTTCGCCCTTATATACGCACACTAAGTCGTTACATCAAGGGGTAAGGACCACTACACCTAACCTTAAGTTAGGGGTCTCTTAGTGTCTTATTCTAATCCTTGCCGATCCAAGTATGGTTACAACTATACTACCACTACCTTCCATTTCGGGGAAAGAAGTCTTTTTCACGGCCATCGGTTGCTACATCAATGGCAACACACATTTAACGTAGGAGAAGTGTTGGGAATTATATTTGAGTTGATAAAGACAAAACATGAATGAAACAAAATGGAAACAAAAGGACTAAAGTCGTCATTGAAGTATTCTACAAGCTGGTGGAAGAAATAAAAGATGAATATTAATGAAGAGATAAAGATGAATAATTAATTGATTTTCTCATTAATATCTTTTATTTAGTTTCCATGTAAGCCTTGACTCCTTATGCTATAAAAGAAGGTCCAGGCAAATTGTTTTAGACATCCATCCATAGAATATAATAGCAGACTTCTCAATGAGAGTCTAGCAAAAGTGTGTGAGTGTACACGTTTAGTAGTAGTAGTAGTTAATTTATTAGATAGTTGGTGTAGCCTCATTTATTCTGATCAAATATAATGAAGGCTTCAATGTTCGGTTAAAACCTTGTTAAATAACATTCTGTTCTTATTATTTCCGCTGCGTAGTGTTAATGTTATTTGTAAAACATATCCTAGATGGGCAAATCGATATTCCACGATTGGTATCAGAGCAGGTTGCTCTTGATCTAGGGTTTGATACAAGGTTTTATCCGTGTATATTTTATGGTTTTTGGCAGCAGCAGATATACACTAATATTAGGGTTCCAACAAACCTTAATATGCTATGCAAAAAGAAGTTGCTGTGTTTGGTTTGTGAACAAGATGGAAGAACAATAGTGATGCACATGGTTTTTGATTAAAGGACTACTGGTTGATTTTATCATCATAATATACCTGATGTCTTGGTATTTATCATGGTGATTCCTAGTGTTAATGTTTGTTGTACATCAGAGACTTAGGGTTTTTTTGAAACCCTAACAGGATTTGTCGATTGGGATTCTTGTGTTCAGTCGCTTGTAAGAAAGAAACACCAGCAGATGGGCTTAAATTGATGAAGGAGATGTTCTTTCATTGGCTGGCAATGATCCTCTTCTAACTATAACAGGTATGTGGTTTTGATTTTAATGGTGTATAAGTCGGATCGTACAAACATGTTAAGTACCGCTCCTTATTAATTTGTTGCTGCGTTGAATGAGTTGAATACGTATCCAAGGTATGTTAAACATAGCATATTGGTTCGTTTGACGTGAAAGGTTTTCAACCAAAGAAGATTCAAACGTGAACTTAGTACTGTTCGTCAGGAAGACTTAGTACTGCTAGCTTTGGATTAATATTGTTCGTGTTTTATTTAGTACTGCTATACGTTGAACTGCTTGGGCTCAAAGAAAAAGAAGCCGGCTAATGTGTTCAAATGAAAACATGAAAAGTTTATGCTGCTTCGTATGCTGCTCGTTATTGAAAGGTAACTTAATACTGCTTTATTGTTGTTACTACTGCTCGATAATGCTGCTGTTGGATGTGGATGCATGATGTTGTGTGATTTTGTTTCTAAATAATGGGCCTGGTCTTAACAAAATGGCTGCAAACGTTTTTGATTGTTGCGTATAAGCTTTCTCATTACTACTGCCAATAGAAATCAAGTAGTGCTCGTTTGTATTGTTAGTACTACCAAGTAGCGACAGATTTACAACAGCTAAAGCGTCACTAATACTATAGGAGGAAGGAGAACCACTCATTAGCGACAGTTTAGCAACAGTATAGTGACAGATAATGTGTCGCTAACAGATTTTTGTGACAGCTTTGTGACGGAACAGTAACAAAGTTGTAACAGTTTTGGGACAGAAAATACGTTGCTAAATGGCAGTTTGATTAATACCGCTAGCGTGGCTCAGTTTGTACCATTGGTTCTGTCCGATAAAAGAATTTGTACTGGTTACTTTGATTGATATCGGATAGTACATGTTTTTGACGGGTTTGGATCTCGGATAGATGATGTTATTATGGCTCGTTGTTGGGGATTATTATGAATAAAATTGGTTATTGCTTATTTGATGTTGTAGTTGATTTTCACAGGTGCGTGTCTTATCATATCTTGAAAGGTTTCATTCCCCTTTTAAAGATAACTTGTTCGTGCTTAAATGGAGTTGACGAAGACTTGATGAATCTAGCAAAGATGTACGATCTACCTTATGATGCTTACTACGTACATTTGCTATCATTTTAAGGAGTTACGTTGTTGTGCTCAGTGTATCATATAGAAGATGAGGATTTTGTCAAGAGATTGCGATCTACTTATATTTTGGTCTTCGTATGAGTTTGACGTCACGTGGATAGTACAAGATATAAGACACAAGTTTGGGAAATTCTACTTCTTCAACATATGGGTTATACTTATTTTTCTTCATCAATAATTACTACTTGGAGCCTACTGAGTTTGATATTCAAGAGATGGTTAGCATACTTTCAGGGGAAGCTTATTGAATAAATGTTTAACCATCTACATGCACCACTGAAGGGGAAATGTTTACAAGTTGCTCATCTACAGAAGACCCCTATTTGATGATGACAAAAAGGGGAAGAAGATTTGATGATTTGCAACTTGATGATTCTTGGTGGTATAACATGGATTAAGGGGAAGTTTCATTCGTATATTAACTTCAGGGGAAGTTCATACTTATTTAGTTTTGTCATTATCAACTAGGGGAAGATTGTTGATAATTATATTTGAGTTGATAAAGACAAAATAATAAATGAAACAAGATGGAAACAAGAAGGACCAAAGTCGTCATTGTAGAAGTGAATGTGAGGTTCACCTTTAGATCTTTAGGAATTCGGGTATCTATTATTGATGCTCAAGATAGTTTATACCTTTAGCTTTCTCGAATAAAGAGTTGGGAAGCCAAATAGACATGTTCCCTATTCTTTCATTTGATGTGTAAGTGTGGTCTCCGCAGTCACCTTTTCTTTCTGGAGCATTATCGAGATCGGTATAAAATTATATGAGTGTCCAGTAGCATATTAAATTCATAGAACTATGTTTTTGTGAAGCATATCCTGAGACTGCATAGTAAGTATAAGGATTATGCTTGGTTAAATGCATTAGGAATAACCCATGTTTTCAACATGTAATTGTTATGATGGTCACCACTGATCATATAACTAATCCCCACACCCTTTTGCCATGCAACACAATAAAAGTGTTTGAAGACCCCTAGTACAACTCTTCGAGCCTATCCCTTTTTACGGTTCTCATAATTTTCTGGTAGATTCCAAATCATTAATGAAGAGCATTGTTTACCCTTAAACCAATAATTACACCTAAATTTCCTTAGCCTACCTTGTATGTACTCACCTTTAGTACATTATTGTGTTTAACCCATGTTAATTATTGAATACACAGTTGCTAAGTCCTTATCCTTGTAAATACAGTTTTGGGACGATTAGGATTCATGGTAGTATTTATTTCGCAGAAGAATAGGGAAGAAAAGTTAAGTCAATACCCCTATATATTTGTTAAATGATCTCCATGTTATTTGGATCCACGTCAAATAGGGTCATTAGTTAGAAAGTAATATCGAGCAAGTAACAGCGCCGAGTGTAGGGTAACGGTAATTATAAACCCCAGTGTATGTATTATGTTATTCAAAAAAAAAGAAAAGAAAAAAAAGAGATTGATGTAAAGTTGTGTAGAGTTTGTATATCTTCGTCCGAGTTTTGGCTTAGCAACCAAACCACTTAGTATTCGTGTAAATAATTAGCTAACCCTTCCACTCCAAATTCACCCAAAGCCACCCAAATGTATCCCATCCATTTCCGTTTCCATTATATGTTATCTTACACCTACACCCCACAACCCTTTAAAAAGACCTTACATATATGAATAATATTTACACCCTAAGCGTTGGAGAGTTTGATCATTTACAAGCCTATTGTAATTCGATATGCTATGAACAGGTAATGAGTGTTGATTTTCCATTTCCCCCATATGTTATAATTTATTATATAACCGAGTGAAAGAGAGAATCCCAAACACTGATGGGAGGTGCTAGTATATACTTTCTGTGCTATTAATTACAAGGTGTAAAAGGTCGTGTTCTAAAATACTTTTAAAGAGTAGGTAAAATGACCCTTCATATTGTTATTGTCTAGATAGAAAATCCCATTTCTCTGAGACAAGCAAATCCCAAGTGTAGGGGTATTTGATGAGGTGTCATTTTATACACTTTTTTTCGGGGTCGTTTAACCCCTAAAATCGTGCATTTATGCCCAAAAGTAGGTACTTAATCAATCCTTTTCAGGTAATTTATAGCTTTTGAAGGCATTTGAGAAACACGTGACTTGGGCTCATTTAGAGAAGAAACGGACGAGACTACGGACCTACACCAACATTGCTCAAGAATTTATCCTCAAAAGCTGGAGAAGGCGTCACAGATTACACGTGACGCCGTTACAAATCCTACCACGACGGCGTCACAAGATATCACGACGGCGTCAGGCCGAACGATCCAGCCCATTATCTAGAATATTGTAGTCCATGATCGTGCGTCACGATAAAAACGTGAACGCCTGACGCATTCGATTTTCTATATAATACAAATCGCGATTTTAGGGTTAAAATTGTGGTAATCTTAGAAAAGAAAAAGAGTGTACGAACCCAAGTTCGTTTGGACAGCTGTTAGGGATTGATATTAGGCCTAAAAGACAAACCCCATTGTACTTCCGTTAATTCATGTTCTAATCAAGTAAGACTTATTTAATCATTCAATATGTCTTGTTGTGTGATTCTTAAATTGTTCTTGTTTTATCTATAACATGCTTGGCTAAGCCTCTATTAGGGTTTATTTATGATTGTATGAAACCTAGAATGTAGATCTTAGTGGTTTTTGCTTCTTTTTGATGATATGCATGTTAGGTACTTAGAAAACACATCATTTGATCGTATCACACTATTGATATGTCATAGTAAAACCATATGTAGTAAGAAAGGATACCATCGGGTAACAGTCTTCATACTACCTTGCCCCTTATATGGTTGATCCACTCTTAATATATTTCACATGCATTTAATATACCCTTAGGGGCCCTGTCATAGTTCTTCATTACTAACCTTACATTGCGTTAACTTAAATGAATATTTAAATAGACGGCGGTTCATATAATCGTATCATAGACGTAGGAAATAATTACATAGATCAACACAAGGTGTGACAAGCAACAACACTAGGAGAAGCAATCTAGGAGTAATACCTGAATTAAATAAACACAGCATTTTAATAATATTTGTTAACACCACAAGTTTAGTTATATTTAGTTTTAATAGCTAAAACCAACCACCTCGATCCAATAATAAGATTTTACTTGCTTCATAGAAACTAAAAAAACACAAAAAGAAATCTTCCGCCAACACTTAGAATACTGTTAGACCGTGGATCAAACCTTCCCAACCTATATCCCCGAGTAATGATAACAACCCCATCGAGTCCTTGCCTATACTGACTATCTACAACGATAATGTGCTCTGCCTAGAGAGTTTGTAAAACTTCGTGTAGAAGTCCTACAACGACCGCATTAGGGGCGCATCATAATTTATTTTGATGCAAAAACATTTAACGGACGCGCGGTCAAACGTTGACTCGCAAAACGACCAAAATAAAAATTTCTAAATCCCGTTCGTAATAAAATACGAAAATAATTATTATCGACAATTAAAATTTTAAATGTCGACGTTCGTTCACATGAACTTATAAAATAATAATTATGATGTCGAATCCACGATCGTCATACGCGTCAAAAAACTCGGGTTGTTACATTCCACCCACCTTAAGGGGAGCGCCGTCCCGGTGCTCCACCTTTTCTTCTTACTCATCTTAATTTCATTTGCGATGAGACGGTTTCCTCATTATTAAACGGACTCACATGCTCGAACGCAAAAATCACGCGATATTATACTCGCCTTGACTATCGAGATGGGAAATCAACAAAGCAAATGGTAATTTATACCAACAAGATCAAAATATAATCACAATCACTCTTATCACAAGAGACAAAATATGCCATGGAACGTATCCGGGAAAACGAAAGACTTTAAACGAAAGATCAACCCAAATCTTAATTTGGTGTTCATTCTAACAAAACAAAGCGCACATCGCTACACAAAACCGAAACATCTATCGCTAACCAAAGCCCAAGCGCACGTCATCGTCCAAAACCAAAATACTCATCAATATCCAAAGCCAAAATACACGTGTCGCCTTCCCGGTCTCATTTAATAATGCACCATCGGTTACAAAAACTTTCCGGAGTACATATGACCCCATCAAACGCATTATAGCACTAACACATAAAATCACATAAGCACAAAAAAAAATTTTTAAAAAAAAAAAAACATATTCGTCATTTACGATGACTATCGCATTTATTTCTGCCAACTATTACTTAGGCACTTTATCATACTTGCTCATTATCACACTTAGCAACAATCATGCTCGCTTACTTTGAAGCCTTAGCAAAATAACGATGCTCGCTTACTAAGAAGCCTTAGCAAATAAACCATGCTCGCTTACTATGAAGCCTTAGCAAATAAACCATGCTCGCTTACTACGAAGCCATAGCAAATAAACCCTGCTCTCTGCGGTACCATGAAGCCTTAGTAAAATAACCGTGCTCGCTTACCATGGAAGCCTTAGCAAAATAACCGTGCTCGCTTACCATGAAGCCTTAGCAAAATAACCACGCTCGCTTACCATGAAGCCTTAGCAAAATAATCATGCTCGCTTACCATGAATCCTTAGCAAAAATAATCACGACATGTGGGTAGGCATTACCCAAGCCGATTCAAATCACATTATACCATGCTTGCTAAATAGTCAAGCCATTCCGACAATAATTATGACTTAATCACGGCTAAGTCCTAACCAACAATGATTACGCTTGTTAATCGTCAAGCCATGATCGACAATAGTTCCGACTTGATCACAGTTAAGTCCTAACCAATCATAGTTATGCTTGTGGGTTATCTCGCCACGAATGACTATTGACTTTCAGGATACCAATCCATGTTCACAGAAGACCTTTTGGGTATGTGTACCCGTCTAATTGAACCTTCATTCATTTCCGGGAAAATATACCCATCCACTCACATCCTAAACCACATCATGGGCTACACAAAAGCGACATGACCGCTTATTAACATTCAAAGCGCATAGCACATAAAGCACATTTTTCAGATAATTCGGCGGCGATAAACCCGCTAGAAAACACATATATTGTCGAAAGACAATTAAAAAACAATCAAGAAAACAATTGACCATCATGGGCTCGTTTCTCGTTCGATGAAAATCAAAACTTCAACGTTTCCGCATGGCGACTAGCACAATCAGCTTGGTCCTAACACATCGCATCAAATATTAGATGACCCAACTAATCAAGTCGAGACAATCACGCACATTCCTAATTCAATATCGTTCGACTTAAGCGTAGCAACTATTTGAATTGTTTCTCCAGGATGGGAACGGATGTCGCCATTCGGCTAGAGTCTCCAATCTTTTCGCCCTTATATATGCACACTAAGTCATTACGTCAAGAAGTAAGGACCACTACACCTAACCTTAAGTCAGGGGTCGCTTAGTGTCTTATTCTAGTCCTCGACGATCCAGGTATTGTTACTACTATACTACCACCTCCTTCCATTTCGGGGAAAGAAGTCTTCTTCACGGCCATCGGTTGCTACATCAATGGCAACACACATTTAACGTAGGATAAGTCTTCTCCATTCCTCACTTTCAACCTCGAAACTAACCACCTTGGCTTCCACCCACCTTGGAAACCTTGCGACTCCAAGAAGATCCCTTCTCAGTGTCGGTATCCGGTTTACACTCTCGATAACTCAAATCTACCATTGCTTACTAGCATACCGACCACACTTGGTCTCGACACATGTCTCCATAACAACCGTCAATCTTATATTATCATGAATTAGACTTCACTCCTTTCTAGACACATTCGTTCCGAACAATACCGTTGGCATTTTCCCTTCGGGACGACTCGGTCACAACGACTCACATGAGACTCTCTCCATGCAGTCAATAGGAGTAGGGTTACTTGCACAATAATCCGTAGCATGGGTAAAAACACTTTTCTCTTTCGAGAAATCAAACTCGAACAATTTTTCAAAACTCGACATTTTAAGAGGTGACGATTTATCCAACATAGCGTGGTCTTCCTAAATTATGCATAGTTGATCAAGTTATGCATAATTGAGGACCAAACGACGTCATATCCGTCCTCGTCAAAACATTCCTTTTTCATACGCTACACGCGTAAGTCATTTTCTCGGTATATATAAAAAAATGATTAAAAATAAAAACAGAAATATAATTGTTTCAAAAGAAGAAGAGAAGATAGCATCATTCCATCCTCCATCCTTATTATAAAAAAAAACTTTTTTTTGAAAAGAAATTCATTTGACACCATAGGGTCAGTTTATGAAATTTGAAAATACGTTTACTATTGTTTACACAAGCAGTTTACACAACATATCAGTACAATTCGCGCAACGACATTCGTTCAACACACGAATTCGTTATTGCGATCCACAGTTTTAAAGTCATTAATTTACAAGACATCATTGTATATAGTTCAGTCAACGGTCACAGCAAGTATCAACTATACCCACTCATGGACTATGCAAACAAGTAACATACACATGCGAAAGATTCGTCAATTGAAGTCACCCAACACTCGGGGTCAAATCAATCTCTCAATGAGTCAAATGCCTTGAGGTAACTACGACCTCCGAGCACCACTTAAGTGAACAACATATACATTAACTCTCCTAGAGTTCTAAATCCAAACAATGGCTAAAGAATACACAATCACTACACCGATGATGAGATAAAACTTTGAGGCAATAACGACCTCAGACCAATAAGCCTTTAGCTACTTGAAACCTCTCTAATTACTAATCCGTGGCTGATAAGGATATTAGGTTTTTGCCTATGGAAAGCATTTTGAATCTATTTTCCAGAAATGTAGTGCCTATTGCCCAAAAAGTTTCAGAACCAAGGTGAAATTACCATTTTGCCCCTATCTATCTAGGCTGCCATTTTCCAGAATTTTATCGCTCCACTAATTTGAGTGTATCTCCTAAACCGTGTGTCCGCAAAGGCTGAAACGACCGTCCAAATCTAAATTTGTTCAATACCTTAAACCTATAGTTTTACAAATTTAGGTGTTGCTATATAAATATTTGGACTTATTACTCATTCAAATTCTGGTCTTAATTTTTGACTAGTTTTGCCATTTCGGCGATAACTCATTCTTCAGGCGTCGATATGACTCCATCCGAATTCCTACATATAAATAAGATGTTTCTCTACATCCTAGTCCAATTTACTAGGTCTTCATAGATCAAAAATATTTAGAAACATACCAAACAAGCTGCTGCTCCCAAGCAGTCTCCCAAGAAATTGTGATTGATTTTGTAACTTACGGAAATGAGCGTAATTTGGAATATATTGATGCTATTGATGTGAGGTCAGAGGGA
>BQNB010028437.1:16287-56655 GCA_026074375.1 Tanacetum coccineum
AGGGGGTTGAAATTCTTGGTTTTTTAAGTTTGTATTTATGACATTGCGTGAGGACACAGCAATGGTTTAGTATGGGGGATTTTGGTATGTGCATAAATACACATACCTTTTAATTAATAAAACGAGCTAAAAAGACTAATAATGACCAATAAATACAGAAAAATGCATTGTATTATGAATTGTGTCTTGCAGGTAACGGATATTGCACAAAAGGACAAAAACGAAGCAAAACGGACAAAACCGAGCACGAGAATGGAAAGAGTACACGAAATCAAAGCCGAAGGCGTATTTATCTTTAATGGGCCAACCCGTACCCATTAAAATGGGTCGGGTCAGCCCACTAAGATATTCTACCTATTAAACATAAAACTAAAACCCATTTATATAACTTAAAGTCCAAGCCATTAAAAACTTACCTTGGCCCAAGTCAAAGCCCAACCCTAAGCCCGGTCAATCCCACTTTTATAACAAGTCAAAGTTACTGTTGCTCCACCCTTTTCCCTCTCCATTTCACTTTTACCTGCAAATTACAACACCAGGGTAAATCCCCAAACACACACGTTGGCAATCCCAACGCATATGATTGGTTGAGAGACGTGGCAGCAAATCAAGGGCCAAGATTATGTTGCTTAGAGGATAATCAAGATTGAAGGACCAGGATTGATTGAAGAGGAGCATCCTAGGGTCCTAGAAGCTTTACCTCTCAGCTATATAAGGAGGATTCCTCACTCACCACAAGATGTCTAGTTTTTAGCTTATTTTTAGTTTTAGTAGCTTATTGTAACTTTTATCATTATTGTATTTTCTTTCAAGCTTTGTAACTCTTTTCTATTAATAAAATTGAAATTTTACTTTTAAATCTTGAACTTTGAATTTTGTTTTACTTATAATACAAATTTAGCTTATAATGTTTGTTGATATGACTTAATAAGCTTTAATAGGCTCTGTACTACTTAATAAGCTAGTTATCATTCAGGTAAGCCTTAAAAAGCTTAACTGAATTATATTCACCTCAAAATCTCACCCTAAATATAATCTCAGCTAGTTTTGGATGATAAGCCAATTTAGGATGGGCTTATGGACAATACCAACTTGTTAAAAACAAGATGGAGCTTGTAGATCAGCTCCTTGAGAGCTTATTTGCCCTTGGGACAAAGGTACTTCTTCTTTTTCTCATTTTTAGCTTAATAATTGTTTTGCTTATGCCCTGCTTATTTGTGCTTAATTGTGTTTCATTTATGCTTATTCTGTCTTCATTTAGCTTATTGCATTTAGTTTCAAGCTTTTCAAGCTTTTAATAATCTTTGTTTTGTTTGTGAATTTAGCATAGTTTAGTAAAATCCGTTTTTGAAAATCATAAATTAACAGCATAAAAGTTTAGTTATTTGTTAGTTGCTTTATATTTGGAAATACTAGCTTATTTGTCTTCAATAAACCTTCATCTTAATCTATTTTAAGTCTTTACAACTTGTTTAAATCTGTTTTAAGCTTAAAAATGGTTTTCTTATTATCTAAGGGGTGTTTGGCACTAGCAGTACTAACTTGAGTTATTACAGGTGGTTTGCTATTTACCTTTTAAGCAAATTAGATAAGCTAAAATTAAGCTTAAGAAGCAGTTTATATAAGTTTTGAAATGTTAAAACCAAAGTATAAGGTTTAGCTAAACATGTTGAATCTGTGAGTATAAAGCTTGTCATAGCAGCTTATTTGATTAGATCTTGATTAACAGCTATTTGGTGTTGTTTTCTTACCTATTTTTGGTCCTGTCTAAAGTGTTCTTCATTTCAAATGTTTAAAAGTCTCATTTTTAATAGCAAATTTAAATAAGAATAAGTTTGTTTTAAGGCCTGATTTTGATAGCATAAGCTCATTGGATAGTGAGCTTCTTCTATTTTTAGCTTTTGAGTTTTTACTTTAGCTTTTAGTAGCTTATGGCATTTTAAGTCCGTTTTTGGTTATTTTAGCTCGTTTTTAAAGGTAAAAGGTATGTGTAATTAAGCACATACCACAAGTCCTTTTTTCTAGCTTATTTCTAAACAAAATTTCTTAATTTTAGTTTTTACGTGTTAATTAGAGGTCAAATTTAATCTGTTTTTAAGTTTTAAGGTCTAACTTGTTGATTAAATAGCTTAAAATTTAGCTTAAAAGTTCCTTCTAAGGCTGTTGTGATAACAGGTTTAGCAAAAAGCTTAATTGGATTTTTAAGCTTATGGCTTATTGGAATTACTTAATTTGGGTTTAGATTTGCTTATTAAGTTTGATTTAAGGTCTTTGTAGCTTATTAGGGCTAAATTTGAGCTTATAGAAGCTTATGCGTAAAAACAGTTAAGTATTTTAGCTTTAAGTATAATTAGTGTCTTAATTAAGCTTTTTTCTGGCTTATTAGTTGTTTTCATAAAAAGTCCCTATTCAAAAAGTACTTATTTTAGTGGTTAGAACTTTTTCAAAAAGAAATTTTAAAAAGTGAAAACATTGGGAGTATAGGAAAGCCCCAGGGTCGAACCCAGGACCTCAACCTTAACCCCCAATGCCTTAACACACACCCTTCATACCAACTGCCCTTGGGACTTCTTCGTTTAAATATCCACACCATTTATTTCTTATACACATTTTGCCATAATAAGATTTGAGCCCTTAAGGGCTTATTTCCAATAAGCTGTTCAAAATATTCTTCCTAAATTTTTCAGATTTTTCCAAATAAGTTTTATATATTTTTAGATTAAAACTGTTTTTAATTCATAATAAATAAAATAAAAATCAAAAAAATATAATTCTTTTTTTCTAAAATTATTTTTAGTCAGTTAGGATTTATAAAAAATAAAAAAATAATTTTAGGGGTTAAAATTCGATAATTTAGGTTTAAGGTTCGATTTTTGATTCCCGTTAACGTTTTCGTGTTTTATTTTTAATTGTATTAATTGTTGCTTGCCTTTATATGTTTTTGCATTTATATTTGTAGACTTAGGAAACTAAAATCAAAAATCTTGATTATTCAAACACGCGATCACGAATTTTAACCGATTCTCAATTCACGCTTCGTCGAGGAAACGACCCGGGAGGTTTTTGAATTTACTTTGGTTAAAAGTAATTTTCTAAAATCCTTACGAAATACTTATTACTATACTATTATTGATATTATCCTTATATACGTATTTAGAGATCAATCAGTGATCGACTTTGGAAAGGGTTGGGTTTACCATTTGCCATTAGTTGAGTTTTCATGTAACAATAGTTATCACGCTAGCATCAAGGCTGCACCATTTGAAGCACTTTATGGTCGAAAGTGTCGTTCACCTGTTTGTTGGGCCTAGGTTGGAGAAGTTCAACTCACCGGTCCAGAAATAGTTCAAGAGACAACCGAGAAAATCATTCAGATCAAGCAAAGAATTCAAGCCGCTCGTGATCAAACAACCGTTGTGTCCTTGTGATATCGGCTATACTTTAGATTACAATCTTTAGAGAGGTTTTAAGGAGGGTTGATCCCCACCCCCCACCCTCCCCCACCCCCCAACCCCCCCTCCCCATTTCCCACCCCCCCCCCCCCCCTTCCCCCCCCACACCCCCCCTCACCCTCCTCCCCCCCACCCCCAACCCCTCCCCCCCCACCCCCACCTCATACGAACTTTGATCCAGAAAAGAGAAGGTTTTTATAACCTTCGCGGCTTACCCGCTCCTCGTTCTTCTGTGCGTTTTCATAAATAGCTACATGAACTTGTTGGTCTATCTTTACAAAAATATTTTTTCTTTCTCTTATTTTATTTTTAGTGTATGCAAACTCGCTCTTCTTCAAAATTCGTTGGTGAACCTTTTACGAATCCTACTTCTACGAATCCGAAACGTCGTAATCGTAGTTGTTCAAAACAAAGAGTTGAACCGTTCGCTCTTGAAGAGACTCCCGTAGTTAAGATGTAAGTTCATAATGTATCTAGGCGGATGTACGTTCGCTGACAACGAGGGTATCTGTGGGTGGCATTGTAGTAAATCAACAATTCCCGATGAGCATTTTGTGATTAAGAAGTGGATATTAAATATCTGTAACATTCTATATACAATTATTGGTTTGAGATATGAAGAACTATTGCTCTTATTCGATATTTTACATGACTTTCTGGGGACATTTAAGAACAAAGATGTGCTCGAGACATCGATTAAACTTATGCTTTTTCCATTTTCTATCGATGGTCCAGCCCGAATTTGGCTCGACAAAGAACCTTCTCGTTCTATTCTCACTTCTCGTTCTATTAACCATTTATTTCCTCCCTCAAAAACAACAAATCTCCGGAATGAAATTTCAAATTTTCAACAAAAGTTTGAGGAAACGTTTAGTGAGGCATGAGACCGTTTCAAGGATCTCCTTTATGCATGCTACATCACGGTTTTACAGATTGCATCAACGCGATTCCTTTGCTAGATATGGTTTAAACCCATCGATCATGTTTCTTTGGATGTATGCCGGCCCGGTAGCAATCTTTTGGAAAGTATGCACAAGATTGTGTTGAAATTATTGTAATACAAAATCAAAAGTAATATTTCAAGAAAATATACTGCATGGTTCTTAATGTTGATGGCAAGTAATGTTAATTCTTCAGAGATAGCCAGTACCGTGACTAGTGACATGACCGCGATGTTTAAACAACATCAAGTAACCCTAGCTCCGGCTTCTGTAAAAGCTGTTGAGGAATCTTGTGTTACTTGTGGCGGTGCTCATTCTTACCGACAATATCCTGCCACCGATGGCAACACTTTTTCGGGTTATCAAGACAATATTCAAGGATATGTTTCAGCAACTGCAGTTAAATAGAATAAGGGAAACATCGGTTATCGTCCCCAGAGTATAGCTAATCAGTTTTGACCACCCGGTTTTGCTCAACCGAATGTGCAAAATCAAGAGTTTAACCAGAATTGAGGAAATAACTTCAATCAAGGAAATACGTCTTATCAAGCTCCGATTCAAACTCAAGTTACTACTTCGACTGACTTGGAGAAATTTAAGAAAACAAATGAGGCTAGTATGCAAGCCATGAGAAATCATATCAGTAATTTAAAATCAGAATTAAGAAATGAAATGTAGTCTACAATGCAAAATCAAAATAATACATTCAAGAATGAAATGAGAAATGAAATGCAAGCTACAATGTCAAATCAAACCAATGAGCTTAAGAATATGATGGCTAGTTTTTTCCAAATGAATACTGCTTCTTCTTCGGGTACGGGTTCACTTCTAAGCAACAATGTTGCTAACCCGAGGGGTGACTTGAAAGCAATCACCACCCGAAGCGATATTTCTTATGATGGACCTCCAATTCCACCTCCTTTCTCTCCTCTTCCCAAGGCGGTGAAACGGGAACTCGAGGTGACAAAGGATACGGTGCAACCGAGTATCGAATAATCAACCTAAGGTTAGTCACAAATTCAAGCTCCAATTGATGAGCCCGTTGTTGCTCCTAAGCCTAAACCGTCTATACCTTATCCTTCACGAGCCAACAAACAAAAGCTCCGTGAAAAAGATGATATTCTAGCTTCAAAATTTATTGAAATCTTTAGGGAATTACATTTCGAGCTTAGTTTCGCAGATGCTCTTCTTAATATGCCAAAATTTGCTTCAATGTTTAAAAGTCTCCTAAATAACAAAGAAAAATTATTTGACTTAGTCAAAACACCAGTGAATGAGAATTGTTCGGCAGTTATCCTAAAAAAATTACCCGACAAACTTGGAGACCCCGGCAAGTTTCTTATACCGTGTGATTTTTAGGGAATGATTGAATGCTCAGCCTTGGCCGATCTTGGTGCAAGCATCAATCTTATGCCTTTTTCCGTATGGAAAAAGCTTTCTCTTCTCGAACTTACCTCCACTCGAATAACTCTCGAGCTTGCGGACCGATCAATTACTCGACCAAAAGGTGTCGCCAAAGATGTCTTCCTTAAAGTGGGGAAGTTTCATTATCTGGCTTATTTCGTAGTCATTGATTACGATGCCGATCCGCAGGTTCCTCTCATTCTCGGGAGACCTTTTCCAAGGACGGCTCGAGCGTTAATTGATGTTTACGGTGAAGAAATAACTCTTTGATTTAAAGATGAAGCCATAACCTTTAAAGTTGGTCAAAACTTCAAGGATATCCTATAAATAATTCTGATATCGGTTAATACGAATCGATGTCAGCGGACGTTTCATTGAAGAGGAGTATGTCAAGATGTTTCTAGATTTCAGATAGTTCTAAAAGTGGCAATCCCACTATGTCTTTAGATCCTATCCTTTCTACTTCTTTCCCCTCTCTCACTCCTTTTGAAGGAGGCGACTTCATTTTGGAAGAAATAAAAGCTTGTCTTACGAATGATTCAATTCCACCAGGAATTGATGATGCCGACTTTGATTCGGAGGGAGACCTTCTTCTACTCGAAAAGTTATTAAATAATGATCCATTATCTCCTCTCCTCCGAAGGAACTCAAATTTTGAGGAAATTAACAATAAATTCTTCTATTGTTGATCCTCTCGTGCTCAAGGATTTAACTCGTCTCATCTTGTAATTTGCGTTTTAGAGCAACCGATAATTTACTCGTCATAATTTCAAATAATTATAAGATGAGAAAAAGCCGCACTTTTAAGGGTTCTTAAGTACTCAAATGGGCCATCGCATGGAAAAAGCGTCGAATAAAGGGGTATCGACCCTAGTTTTTGTACTCACAAGATCTTGATGGAAGACGATTTCAACACGTCTTCCATCAAGATCTTGTGAGTACAAAAACTAGGGTCGATACCCTTTATGTCGAAGATTTTCCATGCGATGGCCCATTTGTGTGACTTAAGAACCCTTAAAAGGGCGGCTTTTTCTTCATCTTTTAATTATTTAGAAATTATGACGTGTAATTTATCGGTTGCTTCTAAAAACGACAATTCAAGATGTGTCGGTTAAATCCTTGAGCTCGGAGACGGTCAGAGAGGATCATCAATAGAAGATTTTATTGTTTTAATTTCCTCAAAATGAAGTTCCTTCGGAGGGAGAGGAGATGATGGATCATTATTTAATAACTTTTCGAGTAGAAGAAGGTCTCCCTCCGAATCAAAGTCGGCATCATCAATTCCTGGTGGAATTGAATCATTCGTAAGACAAGCTTTTATTTCTTCCAAAATGAAGTCGCCTCCTTCAAAAGGAGTGAGAGAGGGGAAAGAAGTAGAAAGGATAGGATCTAAAGACATAGTGGGATTGCCACTTTTAGAACTATCTGAAAATCTGAGAACTTCTTGAGCATACTCCTCTCATGAAAAACGTCGAGTGACAATCGTTTCGATTTAAACGATTCTGAATTATTGTAGGATATCATGAAGTTTGACAAATTTAAATGGTTATGGCTTCATCTTTAAATACAATAGTGTTATTTCTCACCGTAAACATCATAAACGTGAGCCTGTACTTGGAATAAGTCTCCCGGAATTGAGAGGAACCTGCGGATCGGCATCGTAATCAATGACTACGAAATAAGCCAGATAATGAAACTTCCCCACTTTAAGGAAGACATCTTTGGCGACACCTTTTGGTCGAGTAATTGATCGGTCCGCAAGCTCGAGAGTTATTCGAGTGGAGGTAAGTTCGAGAAGAGAAAGCTTTTTCCATACGGAAAAAGGCATAAGATTGATGCTTGCACCAAGATCGGCCGAGGTACTGGAGCATGCAATCATTCACTAAAAAATCATCACGCTGGATATAGAAACTTGAAGGGGTTTCCAAGTTTTGTCGGGTAATTTTTTTAGGATAACTGCCAGCCGAACAATTCTCATACAATGGTGTTTTGATAAGTTCAAATAAATTTTTCTTTGTTATTTAGGAGACTTTTAAACATTGAAGCAAATTTTGGCATATAAGAAGAGCTATGCGAAAATAAGATAGGAAATGTAATTCCCTAAAGATTTCAATAAATTTTTGAAGCTAGAATATCATCTTTTTCACGGAGCTTTTGTTTGTTGGCTCGTGAAGGATAAGGTATAGACGGTTTAGGCTTAGGAGCAACAACGGGCTCATCAATTGGAGCTTGAATTTGGACTACCGGAGGTTGGATGTTTTCGATACTCGGTTGCACCGTATCCTTTGTCACCTCGAGTTCCCGTTTCACCACCTTGGGAAGAGGAGAGAAAGGAGGTGGAATTGGAGGTCCATCATAAGAAATATCGCTTTGGGTAGGTTGATGGCTTTCAAGTTCACCTCGGGTTAGCAACATTTGTTGCTTAGAAGTGATCCCATTACACGAAAAAGGATAGCAGTATTCATTTGGAGAAAAACTAGCCCATCATTATTCTTAAAGCTCATTTGGTTGATTTGACATTTTAGCTTGCATTTCATTTCTCATTTCATTCTTGAATGTATTATTTTGATTTTGCATTGTAGACTGCATTTCATTTCTTAATTCTGATTTTAAATTACTGATATGATTTCTCATGGCTTGCATACTAGCCTCATTTGTTTTCTTAAATTTCTCCAATGTCAGGTCGAAAATGTAGATAAAATTGAGTTTGAATCGGAGATTGGATAAGACGTAATTTCCTTGATTGAGTTATTTCTCGCATTCTGTTTAAACTCTGGATTTTGCACATTCGGTTGAGCATAACAACGGGGTGGTCAAAATCTGATTAGTATATACCTCATGGGGTCGATCAACCGAAGTTTACTTATTCTATTTAACTGCAGTTGCTGAAACTATCTTGGGAATCATTGTCTTGATAACCCGAAAAAGTGTTGCCATCGGTGGCAGGACACTATCGGTAAGAATGAGCACCGCCACAAGTAACACAGGATTCCTCAACATCTTTTAAGAAGCCGGAGCTTTGGGTTACTTGATGTTTTGTTTAAAATCGCGGTCCATGTCACTAGTCAGGTACTGGCTATCTCTGAAAGAATTTACATTACTTGCTTCACTTGAGAAAACAATATGTTTTATTTCTTGAATTTATTGAACTTCTTTGATTTGTTTTCAATAATTTTCAACACATCTTGTGCACTTCTTTTTTCCCAAGATTGCTACCGGCGGCATAATTTACAAAGAATCCTTGATAGGTTGGGTTTACAACATTGTAGAAGGTATCGAGTTGATGCTATTCGGGTAATAAATACCGTGTGATGTGGAGCACGCATAAAGGGATCCTTCGAAACGTCCCGTCTCATGCTCACTAAAAACGTTTCCTCAAACTTTTGTTGAAAATTTGAAATTTCATTCTAGAGATTTGTTGTTTTTGAGGGGGTAAATCAATGGTTATGAACGAGAATGTTGAGAATAGAACGAGAAGGTTCTTGTCGAGCCAAATTCGGCGCTGGACCATCGATAGAAATGGAAAATAAAAGCTTAAGTTTTTTAATCGATGTCTCGAGCACTTTTTGTACTTCTTAATGTTACAAGTACTTCTTGTTAAATTATCGAATATGAGCATGAGGATCTTCTTTCTCAAAACCAAAGAATTGTTTTGAAAGTTACATGATTGATTAAGCTATGCTTGAGCTCGAAAATGCTCAGCGGGACATGGGTCGGTACTACGATTGCTCCACATAACCCTCGGTGGGTGCAGGGCAGTAATTCGGCCATAGTCTACCATTGAATGAACATCGTAAACTACGGGAGTACTCTTCAAGATGCGAACGGTTCAACTCTTTGTTGAAACAACTACGATTACGAGTTTCGGGATTCGTTAGAAGTAGGATTCGTAGAGGTTCACCAACGAATTTTGAAGAAGAGCGTACATTAAACGATACTAATCATAAAAGTTTGGAGAAAGAGTTTTATGTTAAGATGGTTTGATACACTAAAAATAAAATAAGAGAAAGAAAAATATTTTTGTAACCGATAATCAAACAAGTGCAAGGTAGCTATTTAGAAAACGCACAAAGAAGCGGAGGAGCGGGTAAGCGCGAAGCGTTTTAAAAACCTTCTCTTTTCGGGTCAAAGTTCGTGGATAACCTCCCTTAACCTCTCTTAAAGTTTGTAATCTAAAGGTGAGCCGATTTCACAAGTGACACAACGGTTGTTTTTGTTGTTTTTCAATTTTTTGGTTTTTTAAATACTTTAGGAAAAGTATTTTTGATCTTTCTAATAAATCTACGAAAATAAATCAAGAAAAATAAAATATTTTTGTATTTTTTAAGTTTTTTATATAAAAGAAAATAATTAAATGATAACTTCACTAGGAAGGGTCTTCAAAACACTAATCTTCAAACTTCAACACGATATTCGATACACACCTCCCCTGCAGCGGTGCCAAAAATTGATTGATCTCCAAATACGTATATAAAGATAATATCAATAATAGTATAGTAATAAGTATTTCGTAAAGATTTTAGAAATATACTTTTATCCAAAGTAAAATTTCAAAAACCTTTCCGAGTCGTATCCCGACGAAGTGTGAATTGAGAATTCGTTTAAGTTCGTGATCGCGTAATTTAAATAATTTCAAATCATTGAGTTCTATTCCTACTAGCAAAATGCAACATTAAATAAAGACAAGCAAAAAGCAATTAACGATTGGACCTAAAAATGTTAAAGGAAATCCTAAAAAAGGTGACTTAAAACCCTAACTGTTAAAATGTAACCCTAAAAATGTATTTTTATTTTTTTTATAAATCCTAAATGACTAAAAATAATTTTAGAAAAAAAATTATATTTTTTTTGACTTTTAATTTTAGTTATTAATATTAAAAACGAATTTAATCTAAATTAAATGATTAAAAAATACGTAAACTATTTTAAAATTTTGAAAAAAATAAAAAAAATTTTATAGGAAAAATACTTTTTTGAACAGTTACTAACCTAAGAAAATTAAGAACTTGAAATAAGCTAAACGGATAAGCTGCTAAATAAGCTCATATAAGTTGCTAAGCATAAAACTGAAAATGACTTTAAATATTAAATGAAACAATACATTTATGAAAAAGACCCAAGGGCATGGCGGTAAGTATGTGTGTGTGTGTGTGTGAAGGGTAGGTCGCAGGTTCGAGTCCTGGGCCTATCCTTTTTGCTACAATTTTTTTTTTAATTTTCTTTTTGAAACTTTTACTTAATAAGCATTTTTTATGAAAACATTTTTACTGAAATGAACAAATAAGCTCAGATTAAGCTCATTAAGAGCACAGAACACTTAAAAACTAAAAAGCTTTTTAGTCCTAATCTGTTTATGCAGATAAGCTGCCAGAAGCTATAACTTTGGCTAAATAAGCTAAAAGAATCTAAATCCTAACTTAATAAGTATTTCTAACAGAAAATAAGCATAATCAACAAGTAGAAAAGCTCTGAAATCAAGATAAGCAATTAAGCTAAAACAGTTAACCCAACAGCCCGAACAGGCAGTTTTGAAATATTTTTTAAGCCACTAAATTAATAAGCTATACTTCAAAACCTAAAAACAGATTAAGTTCACCAACCAATCAACTCAAATAAGCAAGAAATCAGCATTTTGAAACTAAATTAAGCTAAAAAAAGCTAAATGAAAGGGACAGTTCAGACTGTTTTTGGTTTTTATCAAGTTTTTCAAAAGACTAAAAGCTAATTGCAGGCCTACTTTTAAGCTATTAAAATAAGTTCAAAATATAAAATAAGCTAAAGCAGATTATATTCAAACTACAATAAGCTTATGCAAGAAATTTTAAAGCCTAAATCAACTTTTTACTTATCTAAATTTCCTAATGAAAAAGGATTCTCAAGCTTTTAAGGACTGATGAAATTGACAACTTATGACATATTGTAGCAAAATCTTAAACTACAAGTGCAGGCCTAATAGACTATATATCTAAACTATTTTTAAGACTTAAAAAAGCACAATAAGAACGCCAAAAAGCAATAAGCAAAGATTCAAGCTTATAAGCTTGGAATATGAGATTTGGGACCTCAGATCCTAAAATCCAACACACAAACTTATGAAAACCATATTTAACTTAATACAAACCTTAAAAACTGATCTTATAACCTTAAAATGGATGATCAAACTCTCTTGACTTTAAGGTGTTTTATCAAATGCCTTCTCAAGCAGTTCTAACTTAGGTTATAACTGCTAGTGCCAAACACCCCTTTATCAACTTTAAGTCCATTTTTAGCTTATAAAATGTTGATTTAAAGCTTTTGGATTAGCAATACCAGATTGTCACAAGCTTAATATAGATCTAAAAAGCAGTTATCAACCAACAATAAGCACTCTAGATTTACCAATAAGCAAATGACATATTTTTTGGATTGTAAAGATTTTTTATAATAAAATCAAACCACTAATGAACTATGAATTACAAATAAGCAACAAACATTAATATAAGATAATAATAAGCATGAATAAGCAGTTTTAAACAGTAAATAAGCACCAATGTTTGATTTAATCGTTTTCTAGGGTTTGGAAGTGAGTTATATATATATAACGATCGAAATTAGGGTTTTGTCTTTGTGCTGCGGGTTATTAGTACTGTTGATTAAGTGGGCATGAAAAGTTCTAAGTTTGTACCTGTTACAACAGATTCGAATAGGAACAGTGGGATACCTAGGGCTGTTGATATTCGCGTATGTTTAATTTAAAGATGTTAAGTACAGAATAAATTAGTAATGGTGGTATTGGTTTGATTGTAAGTAACATTAGTACTGCCAAGATTACGTAATAATGCTGCTTCTATACGTTTGTACTGCCAAGAGAATATAAATTAGTGACAAATTAGTGACAGATTAGTGACAGCTTAAGTGTCGCTAACAGCTATGGGAGGAAGGAGAATGCATATTAGCGACGGATTCATGACAACTTTGTGACATTAAAAAGCGTCGTCTGGATACTATAGATTTGATGAGACAAAAGAAACAAGTAATGAAACAAAAGGATCAAAATCGTCATTAAAGAATTCTACAAGCTGGTGGAGAATTATGGAAGATTTGGTCAAAGATATCAAAAGATGAAGATTTAGAAGATCTCCTTAAGAAGATAAAGATAACAGAAGATATTCTTTAAATGTTTAAAAGATTTAGTTGTCTAATGTTTATCTTCCTTTGTAAGCCTTGATATCTCTTTATATAAAGAGATTCATAGGCGTGTAGTTTGATATACACAAAAGAAAACGTGTGTGTGTATCCCAGAGAGATGTAGACGTCTAGTTTGTGTGGTTTAGCCTCAAGATCAAGGTAACTTGATCCCTGTTACAGGTGGTAACACGATCTATACCGATCATATAGATTTGAGGCTTGGTGAAAACGTATGGTAATAAAACCTTGTTCAAATAACATTGATGTTCTTTATTTAATTCCGTTGTGCATATTGTTATTATTGTTATTAATCCTAGATATAAAGATCTAAACAATCTGAGCTTAAAAGATCATAATAACTATCAGGTTATTTAGGACTATCAACTTGGTATAAGTAATGATTATATAAGTATATATATACAACATTCGTTCTATGAGATATGGTTATATATATATATATATATATATATATATATATACACACACACACACATACATATATAACTCAGTATTCGCATCTCACGAAAAGTTTAATTTCTTTATGCATTTAATGCGATATAATGAAATCATCCTAATATGTGATGAGTATAATTTTACATATGATTAAAAATATGTATGATGGTTACTAATATAAGTATTTATTTTCTTTGTAGTATCATGGGCGAACCTTTATCACCGGACCGTGTGTTCGACTTCCCTATGGATGAGCCAGAGCCGCATCCCGCTTATGACTTCTTCGCGCCTGGACCGCTACCAGGGTATGTTGGTAACCCGAACAACAACAACGGGTAGATTGAGGCAGATGTGCCATTACTAGGAGAGTTGGGAGATGAGGGAGACAAGCCGATGGTTGGCCCGGTTGTTGATGAGATTGTAGAGCCGATAGTAAAGATGGAGGAGCAGGTAATTACTCTAGTGATTGATATAAAGGAAGACATAGCCGTGCTATACGGTGATGGCAATTTTAGTGATGACGACTCTGAGGGGTTCGAGGATGAAGAAGAGGTCTGGGAGGTGAACGAGGAGTGGTTGATGGCTCCCGTCACACCACCTCTGATGCCAGTTATGCCCCTACCGAGCACTTATGAGGTAGGAGGTCCATCCACTGCTGCTGTTGAGGGACAATCTTTCACCCTCCCAGCACCTGGATTTCTTGTGCCTCCGTCAGTGATTGAGGATTTGAGAACCCGCATGGTTAACTTAAACTATGGACATGGACAGCTTGTGAAGAAGGTGATCAAAGTGAGCGATGTTGTGGTGGCAGACGGCATTACTATCGGGGAGATTGGCTCCAGGGTTTCTGTTGTAGAGGGACAGGTGCAGGTTATGGCGTCCTAGATTGTTCAGGCGCGGGTAGACTCGAGCAGGTCGGCACTCAGGTGGAGAAGGGTCGGCAAACTGCGACCCAGAGGGATGATGTGATTTTTAGATTGAGCCAGAATGTGCGGGCATTACAGGCCGCTGTGCAGCAGACAGATTCACAGATTTAGCAGCTGCATACTATGGTTTCTTAGATGAGTAGCCGTGAGAGCACATTAATGCAGTGCATTCTTAGGATGGATAGACGTCTTGCTAATTTGGAGAAGAGACCACCAGGACCTCAGTAGTCCTATTGGTTATTTATTTAGATTTTTGGTTGGATTATGACCATTTGTATAGTCACTAAACTGCTAGTGCTAGTTAGTGAGGTCATGCTGCCGGGTGTATTTTGTTTTTGTAAACACCGCAGCCATTCGGATATGTTATGATCCTTGTATTAGAAACTTAAAAATCATCATGATTGGATGTATCGGTCTTGGAACCAAAGATTGTAACTTTTGGGGATTTTTGGTTGTATGTGTACTACCCTCAGCATTATTATCATTATTATGGTTATGGAAGGATTATGATTATTCTTGGTTATGAATTTTTTATGATCGGGGATGTTGCTGCCCCTGAGTGTTGAATGATTCCGGTTGGTGAATCCTTCGCACATGTATGATACTTGCTTGCATAGTCCATGAGTGGGTATTATTATTTTTGGTACTTGTTGTGACCATTGACCAAACTGTATTAAAAGATGTCTTGTGAATTGATGATTTTAAAAATTATGGATCGCAATAACGAATTTGTGTGTTGGACAAATATAGTTGTGCGAATTGTACCGAGTGTGTTGTATAAACTGTTTGTGTAAGTAATGGAAAATGCGTTTCCAAATTTCATAAACTGACCATATGGTGTCAAATAATTTTTCTTTTCAAAAAAAAAATTATGATGAGATTGGAGGATGAAATGATGTTGTCTTCTTTTCTTTCTTTTGAAACAATTATATTTTTGTTTTTATTTTAATCATATTTTTACTTTTATTTTAAAAAAATTTTTACCGAGAAATGACTTACGCGTGTAGCGTATGAAAAAGGAATGTTTTGAAGAGGACGGATATGACGTCGTTTGGTCCTCAATTATGCATAACTTGATCAACTATGCATAATTTAGGAAGAACCACGCTATGTCGGATAAATCGTCACCTTTTAAAATGTCGAGTTTTGGAAAATTGTTCGAGTTGGAATTCTCGAAAGAGAAAAGTGTTTTTACCCCTGCTACGGATTCTTGTGCAAGTAACCTTACTCCTATTGACTGCATGGAGAGAGTCTCATGCGAGTCGTTGTGACCGAGTCGTCCCGAAGGGAAAATACCAATGGTATTGTTCGGAACACGTGTTTCTAGAAAGGAGTGGAGTCTAATTCGTGATAATATAAGATCGACGGTTGTCATGGAGACATGTGTCGAGACCAAGTGTGGTCGGTATGCTAGTGAGCAATGGTAGATTTGAGCTATCAAGGGTGTAAACTGTATACCAACACTGAGAAGGGATCTTCTTGAAAATGTAAAGTTCCTAAGGTGGGTGGAAGCTAAGGTGTTTAGTTTCGAGGTTGAAAGTGAGAAATGGAGAAGACTTCTCCTACGTTAAATGTATGTTGCCATTGATGTAGCAACTGATGGCCGTAAAAAAAGACTTCTTTCCCCGAAATGGAAAGTAGTGGTAGTATAGTTGTAGCTATACCCGGATCATCAAGGATTAGAATAAGGCACTAAGCAACCCCTGACTCGAGGTTAGGTGTAATGGTCCTTACTCCTTGACGTGACGACTTAGTGCACGTATATAAGGG
Organism: Tanacetum coccineum; assembly: GCA_026074375.1. Taxonomy (NCBI): domain Eukaryota; kingdom Viridiplantae; phylum Streptophyta; class Magnoliopsida; order Asterales; family Asteraceae; genus Tanacetum; species Tanacetum coccineum. Next base: position 32,401 of record BQNB010028437.1, read on the forward strand.
CGAAAAGATTGGAGATTCCAGCCGAAGGCGACATCCGTTCCCATCCTGGAGAAGCAATCAAACTAGCTAACGCCTTAAGTCGAACGGTACTAAATTAGGAATGTGCGTAATTGTCCTGACTTGATTAGTTGAGTCATCTAAGATTCGATGTGATGCGTTAGGACCGAGTCGACTATGCTAGTAGCGGTGCGGTAACGTTGGAGTTTTGATTTTTCGTCAAACGAGCAACGAGCCCGTGATGCTCAATTGTTTTCTTGATTTCTTTTGAATTGTCTTTTGATAAAATGTGTTTTATAGCGGGATTATCGCCGCCGAATTATGTGAAAAATGTGCTTTATATGCTATGTGCTTAGAATGTTAATAAGCGCTTATGTCGCTTTTGTGTAGCCCATGATATGGCTTAGGATATGAGCGAATGGGTATATTTGCCCGGGGCTCAGTGAAAGTTCAATTAGACGGGTACGCACACCCAAAAGGTCTTCTGTGAACATGGATTGGTATCCTAAAAGTCTATAGTCATTCGTGGCAAGATAAACCGCAAGCATGACTATTGTTGGTTAGGACTTAACCGTAATTAAGTCGGAATTACTATCGATCATGGCTTGACGATTAACAAGCGTGGTCATTATTGGTTTGGACTTAGCCGTGATTAAGTCAAAATTATTGTCGGAATGGCTTAAGTATTTAGCAAGCATGGTATAATGTGATTTGAATCGACTTGGGTAATGCCTACCCACATGTTGTGATTATTTTTGCTAAGGCTTCATGGTAAGCGAGCATGGGTTATTTGCTAAGGCTTCATGGTAAGCGAGCACGGTTATTTTGCTAAGGCTTTATAATAAGCGAGCATGATTGTTGCTAAGTGTGATAATGAGCAAGTGCGATAAAGTGCCTAAGTAAATCTAGGCCGAAATGCGAAGTCATCATAAAATGACGAATATGTGATTGTGTGCTTATGTGATTTTATGTGTTAGCGCTATAATGTATTTGATGGGGTCATGTGTGCTCCGGAATATTTTCACAACCGGTGGTGCATTATTAAATGAGACCGGGAGGGCAACACGTGTAATTTGGTCTTGGATATTGATGAGTATTTTGGTTTTGGACAATGACGTACGCTTGGGCATTGGCTAGCGATGCATGTTTCGGTTTTGTTTAGCGTTGTGCGCTTTGTTTTGTTGGAATGATCACCGAATTAAGATTTAGGTTGATCTTTCATTTAAAGTCTTTCGTTTAAAAACGACGCGATTTACGTTTTACCGGGTACGTTCCGTGGCATATTTTGTCTCTTGTGATAAGAGCGATTGTAATTATATTTTTGATCTCGTTGGTATAAATTACCATTGTCTGGTTGACTTTCCATCCGGAATGGTCAAGGCAAGTATTATATCGCGTGGTTTTGTACGAGTGGGTGAGTCCGTTCGATAATAAGGGATCAGTCTCACCGCGAGTAAAAGATAAGATGAGTAAGAAAGGACGAGCACCGGGACGGTGCTTCCCTTAAGGTGGGCGGAATGTAACAACCCGAGTTTTACGACTCGTATGACGATCACGAATTCGACGTCATAATTATTATTTTATAAGTTCATGTGAACGAACGTCGACATTTAAAATTTTATTTGTCGTGAATAGTTATTTTCGTATTTTATTACGAACGGAATTTAGAAATTTTATTTTGGACGTTTCGCAAGTCAGCGTTTGACCGTGCGTTCATTAAACGTTTAAATCATCGTGAAAATTTACGACGCGTCTCGTTATTATTTTTAAGATCGTAAATTTATTATTTTTACGAATGTCGTCCTTATTCCTTGACCTTGGCCAAAACTCGCGTTTAACGTCCACATTTTATTTAATTGTGTACAAATGATACTTTTAATTAAAAGTTTACACAAAGAAAATACAAGTGATTAAAATTACAAAAAAAAATTGGATTCCCTCCCCCTAGCCATATAGCCGCCGGCTATAGGACACAAACACACTCTAAACATTTGTTTTTCCTATGTAGTAATGATTATGAGTTATGTTGCTTCCAAGATTTGGTCAAACTCTTGCATATAAACACAAGAAAAACTCATAGATCAAAATTTGGTTTTTTTTCTTTCCCCCTCTTGCTCTTGTTCGACCGGTCACCCCCACAAACACCAAAGAAACCAAACTTGATCTTAAACATCCATTTAACCTCACTCAAATAATGATATAGAGGGTTAGTGGCTTGATAAAAAAAATCTTGCCCCTTCTCTTCCTTTTGGGTCCGGACGAACACACCAACACAAACACACTTGATGTTTTGATTTTTCCAACCATCAAATATTGTTTAGATGATGAAATCTTGATCATCCATGAAAGAAAAATGTACATGCATTAAGGTTTATGCATGGTTTGAGTTTTATTAAAATAAGTGGGATTTGATTTGATTAAGGTTAATTAGATTAGTGGGGAAAGTGAAGAAGGAAGATTGGTGGGAGGTTTAAATTTGAAAACTTAAGGTTTTGGGTTCGGGTTTGGTGTTCGAACCACGGCAAAGGCAAAACCAAGGAGGTTTTGTTTATTTAGTTGATTCTAGTATTAATTAGATTAGTTTGGGTTGATTTGGTTTCGGATTTGATTGGTTTTGGGTTCGAAGGTCGCGGCAAAAAGGAACAAAGGGACGAGTCGAGTCTTGATCGAGTCCGATCTTGCTATATATAGCATTGTAAGCAATTTTACTTACTAGTTTAATGATTGTTTTTGTGATTCGATTCTTTTCGATTGATGCATGTGATGAAATCCGTGAGATCTTGCGTCGTCTAGTTAGATTTTGTTATTGATTGATTGAGCGAGTTAAATATGGTATATAGGCCATTTTAGATGTGATGTGAATGAATTTTTTGGTTAAAAATGGATTTTGGCGCGTTTTGTAGCTCGTAAATTTGGGCAAAAACTTTGGCGCTTAAAACGAGGCTCGAGATTTTGTGAAATTTGAGATTTGATTTGAAAAAGTAATAAAGCTTTCTTAAACGATCGTTTTGATATAAAATGGAGCTTTTAACTCCTAATAACGAAGAATCTAGAGCGAAATCGAAATATACACTTTAAGTAGAAAATAAAGTGTCTTGTGAAATATACTAAATGCTGGCAGATTCAAAAACGTCCGTTTTGAGCACTTTCGAGTCCGTTTCAGCCTTCCGGCGAAACACGAAAGTTGTTCGGAATGTCGTTTTACTTTGCCGCGAGGTTTGTTAGTTTTAAAATCGCGTAATAAAAACTGAAAGTCAAATTCTGCACTTTATTAAAAAATGTTATAAGTTCCTGCAGAAACTTGCAGGGGCATTTTGGTCATTTTCCTTCGAGTTTCAGGTCTCGGCCAAAACTAAAAAGTTGTCCGGAACGTCGTTTTACATAAAATCTCTTTAGAGTCCGAGTCATGAAAATGTGATATAATGGGTCGTTTTGAGCGGGACAGATCTAGACAATATATATGTACATAAAGTCAAAGTCAAATAAAGTCCAACGTTGACTTTTGAAAGTCAACGGGTTGATATGAGTCTTGTTGGGTGTTTATAAAATAATAAACGCTATTATTATTATGAGTATAACAATTTAGACTTAACGACTTTTATGAACGGATATAATTCTAAAAGTGGTAACTTTTGGTAAACGTACGGGACATAATCCCGATACGAGTAAATGATAACCAATTGGAACGTCGAATGTGCGACGAGATAAATGAATATTATTATAAATATAATTAGATGACGGGACTTACTAAAAATGGTAACTTTCCGAAAATAGCAACTTTCTAAAAATAGAATGTTTCCGAAAATAGAAAGTTTTCGATAAAGTGTTGAAATGTGAACGAAAACGAATGATCATAACTTAATTATGTGGGGTTAGAATCTAGGACGCGCAAGTGGATTTCTCATCACATGTGTATGTATATTTATATTATTTCAATAGTTGCGATGCACGCACTATTCGATCGTACTTTATTGTAAAGTAATCGGGCGACATTAATTATAGGCCGCAGTTGAGTTCGTTGTTGAGACGACTTTGGATTGTTTCGGTTATTTTGATCTTTGGCTTAGATCAAGGTGAGTTCATAGCCTCGCTTTTGAACTGTTTTAAATGTTTTAAAACCCGCGAGGGGGATACATGCTCGTTTTGAAAAATGGAACACAAGTAACGTGATGAGTACTTGTTGTTGTTTGTTTTGAAAAGTGAAAGCAATATGTTTTGATACGTGATATGATTCCATGCTATGAGTTTATGCCTTTGACTGTGTACTCGTTAATTACTGAGGAGGTAAGCGCTGAATGCACTAAATAGATCTATTGGGTTTGACAGCCCTGTCCGGGGTATGAATCCGTTGGTGAACACCCTATAACGGACATTTTGTATTGAGAAAGGGGTGGTGGCATGCTACCCAGTCACTTATTTTATCTATAATGATAAATGTGTTAAGGTTCGGTACACGGGCTCATACAAGATGGAAAAGTTGTGTGGCCTGCCTAGCTAGCAGTCATACGTGTTTTGTGGAACCAAATATTGCATTCTGATTGTTGTTTGTAAACTCTATGAATTCACTCAACGTTTTGTTGACATTTTTAAGCATGTATCTTAGGTATTGATGCTATTGATGGCTTGGATGGAACAGAACGCGGATATCAAAGACTGAGTCTGGGTGAAATGTTTTGTTTATTTAAACAAAAGGTTGCTTTGGAAAAGAAGTCGTATCATGACTTTTGAAATGAAGTTATTAAGTTAATATGGGACCTTGTAACTCTGATGTTCTTCATCTAAATAAAAATAAATTTTGATTTATAAACGTATCTTTTGAACGTTTACTGGGACTCGTGTGCATGTATTATGAAGTAGCATCCCAAATTGTTGATCCCACACCTTGATCGATTCTTTATGATATAAAGAGTTTGTTACCTTGGAAGAATCCAAAATAACAAAGATTGAGACTTTGTAAGTATACCAAAGTGTATGCGGAATCTACACTTTGATACTCTAGAGAAGTTTATTAATGGAACAGTAATGATCACAAACAAACAATAAATACAAAACTCACTGCTTCAATATTATTAAATAATACGAGTACTCTTGAAGTACTGGGGTTACACACCTTAAAGCTATTACAAATTTTACCTAAATCTATCTCTTAAAGTTCTATTTTACACTACACTTGGGATCTCCTTTTATAGAAATACAAGGAGCCCTTTACACATATTTCTGCCTATCTATTAGGATCAGTTATAATTCAAAACTAAACATCCCGAAATACTCTCCATGCATTCTTATCTTCAGTTCATCAGCTTTGACCATTTAGCAGTACTAACTCCTTCTACTAGCAGTATTAAGTAACCTTGGCAGTACTAACTTTGTGCTGGCAGTACTAACTCCTTTAGTACTGTTGGCAGTATTAAGTCATATGAAGATTTATTCCTAACAATCCTCCCCTAAACTTGTGATTGTCCTTCAAATCATCAAGTTTCTTCTGAATAAAATCTTCTAGTCTTCTTCTTCTACAGATGATTCTTTCAAACAATTTTGTCACTTCTGCACTTGAGCTCTTATGAATCTTAGGAGTTCAAAAGCCTATGAACTTTCATGATCTACCTCCAATTTTCTACTTAACATCTTTGTCAACATCTCTTGGCTTAAGGGATACTTCTTTTCTGTCAACATATGAATTGCCATCCATTGTCCCATCTTAAAATATGATACCACAGAAATCACATAATCTCCAGCTTAAAAGACTGTATTCATGTTGGATCTCTCCACATCTCATCATCCGTAATCAGGCTTCAAACAAGGTCTGTAGATCTCCCCAAAACATCAAATCAAAACCTTTCCAGGTGCTGAGAACTGTATCTCTCCTTAACTAAAATCTTAACAATTCTTCAACATCCCTTCTGTCAAAATCTTTCAAGCATTTCACTTAGTAACCCTTATAATTCTTTGAGCTTCCATCACCTCTGAAAACTTGCTGAGAACATTAAGGTCTCTGTCAACACACATGTCTTCCAATCTACAATAGGAAACTTTGTTGATAAAGATTCAATCTCTATGGGAGCCTCTTCTCTTGGTACTATATCTAAAAATCCCTTGAGTTCATCTTTCTCACCATCTTCTTCTAGATTTTGTCTTTTCCTTGTGGTTTTTCTAGGAATGGACTTCTTTCTCTTTGCAGTTGGTTCTTTGACACCTTCTTTCAACTCTTCTTGTGTTTCAGACTCTTCTTCAACAACCTTTTCAGGAGACTTTTCTTTTGCAGGAGACTTCTCAGGAGATTTTTGAGGAGACTTTTGCTTTCCACTTCCTTGCTCTGCATCCATAGGCTTAATATTCTGATTAAAATCCCAAATCTTTTCAAAGATTGGCCTGATGTCATTGTAAGACATGCCCTTGAAGTCACTGATCTTGTAATTCCCTTGGTTCTTCAAATATTTGATCATATTCCTTCTAGCTTGGGCAATTGTCTTTGGCTTCATTTTAAGAGAATGATATCTAATGACTGAAGGATCATTCCAGTCAATCTTCTTTGTGGTCTTAGCTGCATCCATAGCTCTTTTCCTTTCTTCTTCATCCCACTGTCTAGCAATCTCCTCATCTCTAGCAATTTGAGCTCTTTGTTCCTCATTCATTTGCTCTTCAAGTCTAACTGCTTCAACATAACTTAACTGTTCTTGCTCAAGCTCCTTCTTTGACTTCTTCTTAGGCTCTTCCTCTATCAAAATGGCTTTTCCTTTATCTTTTCTTGATCTTTTCTCAGCACTTCTTCTTGAATATGTAACAGTTTACTCCAGCAGTAACTAAGGAATACCTCAACAGTACTACTGGTGGAACTTCTTCCCTAACAGGAACCATTCCATTCAAACCACAGTATAATTTATTTTAAAAAAAATTTAAAAATGTTTTTTTTAAAAAAAAAAAAAAAAAAAAATTGGGGGGGGGGGGGGGGGGGGGGGGGGGGGGGGGGGTTTTGTGTTGGGGGGGGGGGGGGGGGGGGGTGTGTGGGGGGGGTTTCTTCAAGCCAGCAGTACTAACCTCATCACTTGCTTTCCCACTTGCCTCTTGGTCTTGAATGAGTTCTGTTGGAGTCACTTCTTGAACAAATAATTCAGTGTCATTGCTTGCTTTTTCATGAACTCCTTCATCATCTTGAACTCCTTCAGTAGAGAACTTCCTCCCCTGTTTGGAAGAATCATCATCACCAATCTCAGTATCTGAAAGAACAAACCTAGAATGTCTCCTTGCTTTCCCAACCTTTAACTGAGCCTCTAGTTTCTTGACCCTTAGAATGAGCTTAGTATAGGCAGAGCTGTAGGTTTTCTTTGTCTTTGTCAAATCAGCCTCTAGAACTCCAACCCTGTCAGAAAGTGTGTTAATCAAATTCATCAATTCTTGTAGTTTCAAACTACCCTCCTCACTTCCATGTGAGTGAACAGCATGGAGAGGTGAGTCATGGGGTGTAGGAGGTTGGTTTGCTGAGTCAGGTTGTGTTGGTGAAGGTTGTGTAGGTGAGGGTTGAGAAGGTGAGGGTTGAGTAGGGGATGGTTGAGGTGAAGGTGAAGGTGTAGGTGTAGGGGAAGGTGAAGATGTGATTCTAGAAGGTGAAGGTGAGGGTTCAGTAGCATCTATCATAGTGGGAAATAAAGGAACCTCCTGACCTGAAAATCCCTTGGTGGATCTTTTCATATTGCTAAACACCTTCATTGTGAGAGATGGAACAGAATAAAATCTTGTGTGTTGTTGAAACTTGTGTCTCTGCATGTCTAGGCATAGTTGAATAAACCTAGGGTACATCAAAAACTTATGGGGACTAGATATGTTAGACACCATGTGGTCAAAGATCATCCTAGAAAAATTGAACTTTCTATTTGTGGCCAAACAAATGACAGCAGCTGCAATGTTACTGCTAAACTGCTCCCAAGCAGTCTTCTTAGGGCTTAAACAGTGAAGAATAGTATGTATAAGAAACCTCCATTGAGGTGAAAATGCACCTTTTTGAAAGGTTAACTTATCTGAGTCAGTAGCATAGCCCATAAGTGCCAATTGTGCAAAAAATCTCGTGTAGTTGGTAAAGAGAGGTAAAATACCATCTTGAATCATACTAGCTTGAGATGTCGCCCGTAAAAAAAAAAAAAAGGGGGGGGAACCTTCAGTGATTGAAAGTGAGTGTCCATCAATAGTAGCATTAATCTTGACATCGCCATTACCATCAGTCAAAGCCTCAGCAGACCTCCAAAATTGTTTTATAAACGATACACATACCTCTGGCTTCTTAGTAAGTGCATAATAAATGTGACTTCGAGTGATGAAATCAATGATCTGATGAAACCCTGCACTCCCCGTAGATTTTTCGAGAAATGCTACCATGTTATGCTTGTCACAAAAGTCTAAATTTGCCATGAGAAAAGTTGTGAGGTATTGAGTGGGATATGATCGTGTATGTAAGAATGAGGGCTGGAGAAAGTTAATTGCAAATTAATAGAGAAAACAGAGAGATATTAGTTTACCAATATTAAGTAATTTGAAGTTATCGTGAATAAAACATATGAATATATAGTTGATCCACGAAAGTCCAATTGGTCAAACCCCTATTCCATAGGTATTTGGCGGAAATATCTCAACGGCTCTATTAATTAATGAAAAATCTGTTAGGCCCAAACAGTACTAACGGTCATCCAGCAGTATTAAGTTTGGCCTAGCAGTACTAAAAAATGCCTAGCAGTATTAACTTCTCCACCCATAAGCAGTACAAACTCCATATGTTTGTAAGACTTAAAAGAATAACTTCACACAATCTCTCTTTTCTGTTTTTAGGCTCACATTTCATCTCTCAATTCTTTTGGCTCACTTTTCACTCTGTCTATTTTTTCACACAGCTCTCTTTCTGTTTTTGAGCTCACCAATTCTCTCTTTTGTTTTAGCTCACAAATTCACACAAAGTGTAGTTTTTGGCAAACTACCAGCCATAAACGGATTTGATGAGTCTTTACCAATAGCCGTTTGCTTTGGACTAGCCATTGCTTCATTAGAAAAACATGGTGCAATGATAACCATATAGTTTTGAGTAAACTACCAACTATAAACGGATTTGAGAAGTCTTTACCAGTAGCCGTTTGCTCTGGACTAGCCAATGCTTCATTGTAAAAACATGGTGCATTGAGGACCATATAGTTTTTGAGTGGTAAACTATCAATATCAATGGATTTGGGAAAGTCTTTACCAGTAGTCGTTTTGCTCTGGACTGTCAATTCTTGATGTCTATTATACATGGTGAATTTGAATGACCATTTGTTGTGTGGTGTTTGTTAACAACCAACACTTTAAGAACAACCAGCATGTTTCCTCCCCTCAAATGATACATTATGGAATAATCAATTTCACACTTCATTGTTTATCCTGAAAAAGTTAGCTTAAAACCAAGAAAAACAAAATCCAAACATGTTTCTTGTTTAACAGTATTAAGTGTTATTCACAGGATTAACAAAGATACATAGAGATAACTAGCAGTACTAACTATAAGTAACAGTTTTAACAAACAGTTTTAAATATAACTAGCATTAACTAATTAGACTAGCAGTATTAATTGACAAATAGCTAACAGTACTAACATTTAACAAACTTTACAAAACAAACAAGAGATTTGGGCCTTAGGGATTGAGCATTCCAATACTTGAAACCAAGTACTGAAATCTACCATCATCAAAATCTTTTGTAAGAAGATCTGCTACATTAAGTGAGTATCAAATTTAGCATTTGAATCAACTTTTGTATTACAAGTCTCTTATTATGTGATGCCTAATCTCTATATGTTTTGTTTTAGAGTGTTAAACAGGATTTTCTATGATACAGATAGTACTGGTATTGTCAATGTAAATAACAGTGTTCATAAAATTGTACCCATAATCAAGCAATTGGTTTTGGATCCAGAGAACTTGTCCACAGCAACTTGCAGCAGCCACATATTCAGCTTCAGTTGTAGAAGTGGCAACCACAGTTTGTTTCTTACATTGCCAAGAAATCAACCTATTTCCCAAAAATTGACAACCTCCAGTGGTTGACTTCCTATCAAGTGTAGCTCCAGCATAGTCACTATCAGTATAAGCAACTAACTCCAATGGAGAATCCTTAGAATACCAAAGACCTAGAGATGGTTTGCCTTTGAGATATCTAAAGATCCTTTTGACAGCTAAGAGATGGGAAGTTTTTGGGGAGACTTGAAACCGTGCACATGCACAAACTGCAAACATGATATCTGGTCTAGATGCGGTAAGGTACATCAAAGATCTAATCATAGACCTATTAAAGTTGGTTCATCAAACATCATCGCCATCTGTATTTTAACCAAGGGCTTTTCAATCTGTTGGAACTGGAGTTTGAAGGGCCAGTGAGAGGAGAGAAGACGGCAGACTTCACATCTGTGTAGTTGAACTTCTTCAGGATTTCATGGACATATTTATCTTGACTAATTTTTTAATATGCCTTCTTCTCTTTCTTTTTTCTTTGGGTGGACCGGCAATTCCCAAAAAAAAAAAAAAATAAAAAAAAAAAAGAAAAAAAATAAAAAAAAAAAAAAAAAAGAAGAGGGGAGTTCTCCCATAGAATCTATATGAAACTTATCCGTAATGAGTTTCTCCAATTCTTCACTAAAGCTTACCTTCTTTTGGTTAGATTTAGGGATCCAAAAAAATGGACTGTCTTCAAACATAGATTTGAACAAGGTAAATTATTGCTCCCCCTTTTTTTTTCCTCTGTTCTGTTGTTGGCTTTTGTTTGTGGTTGTAAATGAGTTTTTTGATCAATCTGTCTCTTTGAAATCCATTCTCAGAAGTTAAGGTGGCCAAATGTGTCATACAAGTCTCCTGACGGTGCTTGTGATGATTGGTCCATATATATAGTGATTTCACCATACTCTTTGTTATAAAATTTATCAGGATTGGGCAGGTGGGGCAGGATAAGGGTCTTCAAACCCTAAAGGTTGAACAGACATACACTCCTCTTCAAGTAGACCATATAAGAATAGCCCCTTTATTTTGACATCCATTTGGTAGACGGTTAATAATTAAACCCCATATATAGGCTTAGGCCAAAAAAATATTCTTATAAGCCTCAATCCTAGCCATGAAGCAAATACTTCTTCATAGCAATGCCCTTTTCTCTCTGAGTATGTCCTTGGGCAACAAGGTTCTAGCTTAGTTCCTGTTGACTATCCCCCTCCCTCTCATTCTTTCTTGTTTTTGTTATAGACCAACCTTATGTACCAATAGCCCTATGAACCTTTTAGCAAGTCTACAAGAACCCTTAACATTTTGCAGTTCCAGTGCAGTCTTGACTTGTAGGAGTTTCTTGCATGCCTTCTACCCATGCAGGAGGGATCACTAAGAGCTTTAGAAACTCTCCTTTGGTTCTTTTTGAGGATATGAGCAATGCAAAAAAATGGCATGTATGTAAGTACCTGGTTAGTCTTTCCTTCATATATGGGCACCAAAGAAATCCTAGTTAGAATAAGAAGTTGTCATCTTCTGTTTGAACAGAAGACTGATATCACCATTCACTTGATCATTTGGATGCATCTTTGTGAATTCTTGTTTTGAGGAGTGGAGATAACTCTTTGAGATGGTGGGAATTATGGCCTAATTCAATTTCTTGTTCCTCTACTTGTGTGTCAGGCAGTTGTAGGAATTGGGTCCCATCAAGCCTTCAGGAGTTAGCTGTTAGTCGAGAGTAGCAAGTATTAAACTTCAGGATCAGCAGCCAGTACTAATTTCTCTTCACCAGTTTTAATTGTGGGACTGGCAATGTATTAACTTGGTGTATCATCAAACCATTATCCTGAAAACTGCAATCATCTTGAATCCCATCTTGTTCTTTATTTGTATTCAGCAATAGATTTGAGTGATGATCTATCCAAGTATGAGCATCCTTCCATTTTGGCATGAAAATACCAATCTTGATCCTGTTGATGTGGTTGTGCTAGGGACTCTCAGAACCTTCTTGTATACCTGCAGAATGAATCATTAGAAAAGAGTCCCTGCAACCACTGGCACATAATTCATGGTTTGGGTTAGAGATCTAGAATCAAAATAGCCATTGGGACCATTTCCTTTCTAAACTTAGGTTTATTTTTTTTTTTCCTCTAAAAACCCCAACATGCCAAGTTTTCTGTACTTCCTGGTTCTATTGTTGGTTATACCCTAAAAGCTTTGCTACTTTAATGATATACCCAACAAAGAAACCTTCAATCACTTTGTCCATCAAACTTGCCCCAACTTATCTAAGGTATTTCAGAATTGTAACATGAATCCAAATGGCATTCATGAAGGCCTATAGCTGGGTTAATAACCCCTAAAGAGTTCATAAGGTAGTCTTGTTATGAGCTTTGACTACTAAGATCTATTTTGTACCATAGCAAGCAGTAGAAACAGGTTCTGCCCAAAATGTTTGTGGGTAATTAGAATCTGCTAACATTGTTCTAGCAGCCTCAATGAGAGTCATATTCTTTCTTTCAGCTACACCATTTTGTTGAGGTGTCCTTGCTACACTGTATTCTCTTTTGATACCTTTCTCTCTACAAAACTCATCCATCACATGGTTTTTAAATTATGTCCCATTATCACTTTTGATTATCTTAACTTTCTTATCCACTAGGTTTTCTATCTCTTTGATAATGTTTTTAAGGATCTCACTAGTTTCATCCTTAGTTTTTAAACAAGAAAAACCATGAAAATTACTATATCTCGTTAACTACCCAAGCAATACTTTTTATGCTAAGATGCTAACAAAAGTTGATCCAAATAAAAAAAACAGATCAATATGCTGCTAATCAATGGTCTTAGTAATGGACCTAAAGGCTTGGACTTACAAGAGGCTCTATGTTGCTTGCCTTTAAGACAGGCAACACAAGTTTGATCATTCTCAAATCTTTTTAAAGGTAAATCTCTTACAAGATTTTCTTTGACAAGTTTAAGTGATATTTTTAAAATGATCATAGACCAACCAAGCCTCCTTGCCATACATTGATTCATAAGATGTAGCCTTTGCAACTAGACAAGTTAAAACCATCTTGAGGAAACTATGTTTTTCATATCAAAATTGTTCATGTTGTTTGTCTAGAAATTTTAAGAAGTGTCTGATTTTCATCGGGCAACTTAAAATTGGGAGATAGAACAAGACATTCAAAGTCAGTAAAAAGAACATAGTTCTTTTTGTCACACATTTGTAAGACACTAAAAAGGTTAAACTTCAACTCTTTGACAAAATATACCTCTTTTAAATCAAGTTTATCTGTTTTGATAGTACCTTTACCAGTGATTCTTCCTCCATTTGCTCCTCCACCAAAAGTAACATAACCTCCATCAAATTCTTTGAAATCTGAAAGGTGAGCTATGTTTCCAGACATGTGCCTTGAGCATCCACTATCCACAAATCCTTTTTCATTTAATTGGGAATTGCTCTGCACACAAAAACTATGATAGTTAGTTTACCTTTGGGGGGACCCAGCCATTACTGACTTGGATTGCCTCGAACATCAATGTAATTATATTTGTTAAAGGTTAGTGATGCACCATTAGGTTTGATAGGTCTCCAAACATAACATGCTGAGGGCTTAACAACATTAAATCCTCTTGCCTTGACAGTATTAATATTTGGCCTAACAGTATTAACAGTTTGTTTACCAGTATTAATATTTTGATTATTAGACCTTTTTGTTAATGTTGTATTCTTGTAAAAGGGCCTTTGTGCTTGATTTTGAAAATGAGTCTTTGGTCTAACACAAGAAACTGTTAGTTTTGGGTGAGCAGTATTATAAGGCCTAACAGTATTATACAACTTAGCAATTACTAAAGGGTTGACAGTAGTTAACAGACCTAAACAGGACTAAGAGGCTTTGCATTTTTTGACAATTTTTAGGCCGTAAGTCCTCATTAGACTGCATCTTGGAACCTTTGATTATTTAAGCATTAGGGACAATTGTATGGAAATGTGATCAAGAATTACCACAAATGAGCAATGCCTTGTTATGAATAAACAAAGTTACATTCCTAATTTATCAGATTTCTGACCATTCCAACTTCTTTGGTTCCCCCTAGGTCTCTGTGACCTATACATCTCAGCATACCTAATTGTTCTTCTACTTGGTTTAACAGTTTTAACTGACTCTTTCTTAGTAGCAGTAGGTATTTTCTTTTCTACCTTAGGGATAGACTCAACTTCTTCCTCATCATCTGACACCCAATCTTCAATAATTGGGGCATCAGTATTCTCTCTAGCCTTTTGAGGTTCTTCTACCCTGACATGATTAGCAGGATGGAAAAACTTTTCTTTCCAAGCTTTGTCTACCTTAAATGGAGACACAACAGAGCTAGTTTCAATAACAGTCTTGGGTTGTTGCGTTAAAGAGTCATCATTCGTCTTCCTTAGAGAATTATTTTGACTTCTATATTACAAATAGTGGTTGGCTTTAAACTTAATTGAATCCCTAGGACCATACTCATTTACCTTAGGTTGTTTGAATTCCTCAAGACCTGAATAAGACAAGTCTAAAGGTGTTGGTCTGTTGAGAATTAAGGGATGAGGTGAGGGGACAGCAGTATAACCAAAACCCCTTTTGCTTTTGTCAGTTACCTGACTTGCTAACAAATCATCTAAGTCTTTAGATGATTTTTCAAACTTTGCTAGCTTAAAATTCAAAACCCCTCTTTTTCTTCCTTAACTTTTTTCAAGTTCAGTCTTAACTAATCCCATTAGATAATCCTTTTGACCTTACACTTCTTTCAACAAAGCAAATCTCTTTAGAATAAACATGACCTCAGGATTCTTTATATTTAACTACTTTGTGCTTCTAAAAAAATTGACGTCCTCTTGTTTATGTAGTGCTTTAAAGGCAGTTAGTTGTAATCATTAAATTAACTAGTATCTTCATTACTGTTTTTAAGAGATTTCATAATTTGAAAACAAGATTTATCATTTGACACCTCAGAATCTGTGAATGCATGAGAGCCATTTTTGCTTGAATTTCATCTCTGCCATGTCACTCCAATCAATCCAGCACCATTATAGCACACATTGGCTTTTTCAGAAAGAAGTATCTTCAACCTTACTGCCTTTGATGTGAGACTTCCTTGATTCCTATTTTGTTTTCTTTACTTTTGGTGCTTCGCATTCTTCTGGCAAAATGTCCCTTTTTATGTACAAGTTGAAACATTTACTTTTGATTTATCATATCCAGCTGTGCTACTTCCATCAATGATGATCTTCTTCCAGTTTTCTGATTGAACTTTCGGGCCTCATGCTCAGCAGTGCATATTCCACTTTAGATCCATTCGTTCCAAATCATCATATGAATTTGTCAAGATCTTCAAGAATAAGTTGAGACCTTGTGGATTGAGTAGACAAAAAGGCATAAACTGTGGCATCACTAAAACTAGCAGTCTAGCGTATTAACCTTAATGTTGCCTTGATATAATCTCCAGTATTTAACAGTATTAATAGTATTAGTACATGCTTGGACTCGGAAGTGGTTAGGAAATGCCTAGTTTCTTATCATCAGTATAGCAACAACAGTTCTCTTAAACCTTTTGTTCAACAATTTTAAAATTGTTGTCAAATCAAGCCAATCCCATAGTTTCAAAGTGGGTTTGTTTAATCCAGACTACCACATGTGTATCCCATTCTGAAGGTAAGCTTCTCAAAAACTTAACATTTAAATCCTCTGGAGGAGTATCTACACCAAGAATTGCCAATCTACTAACAAGCTTTTGAAGCCTGTTAAAGATAGAGTCCAAAGATTCTGAATCTTGATAGCATTAAAAGTTTTCATAAGTTGCTTCAGTAAGGCTTTTATGTGCTTTCTGTGTAGCATCCATTTCCTCCAAAGAAGCTTTATAGCCAATTAAACATAGAGTTCGAGCATCAGCATACTTGTTTAAGGTAAGCTCGATGTTCATTTGGGTGTGCCATGAGGAAGAGCACTTCTGGTTTTTGACATCATTCTTCTTTGCACAATCTTTTCTTCAGTAGAAGAGGGCACTGTCAATTTCATTCCTAATTGATGGACCAGATTCTGGTGCTGTAACAGGAATAGGCACCCACAAATTTCCATTTTCTATTACCTCCCATAATGCATAGTCTTGGATCTGAAAGTACTGCTTGATTCTGATTTCCCACATCTCATACTCTCCTAGTTTGAGAATGGGAAGCTTTGCCAACGCATTGTTCTGAGAATTTTCTAACTCCATTTTCCCTAGATCAAAGTTTCTCAAAGCACAGGCTCTGTTACCTATTGATGATTCCCCACGACTTGATCGATTCTTTATGATATAAGAGTTTGTTACCTTGGATGAATCCCAAAATAAACAAAGATGAGACTTTTGTATATATAACCAAAGTGTTTGTGGAATTTCACTTTGATACTCTAGAGAAAGAAGTTTTTAAAATGACCAGTAATGACCACAAACAAACAATGAACACAAAACTCACTGCTTCAATATTATTAAATAATACGAGTACTCTTGAAGTATGGGGTTTCAACCTTGAGCTATTTCATTTTCTCTCTTTATGTATCTCTTAAAGTTATATTTTACACTACACTAGGGATCTCCTTTTATAGAAATACAAGGAGCCCTTTACACATATATCTGCTATCTTTTGGATCAGGTTATTAATTTTCAAAACTAAAAACTCCCGAAAATTACTATCCAATGATTCTTATCTTTAGGTCATCAAGCTTTTGACCATTTGCAAGTACTACTTCGTTCTACTCACAGTATTAAGTTTACCTTGGGCTAGTACTAACTTGTACTGGCAGTACTAACTCCTTTAGTACGCGTTGGCAGTATTACAGTCATATGAAGATTTCTTCCTAACCAAAGGTGCTTTCTCATTTTTACATAAGTCTACTCTTTTTTACATCGGAATACCGACTAGTGATTCCTTCTCCAACGTATTTTGGCCATCCTACAATCTATAACTGCGTTGGCGAACTAGGAATCCTCTTCCTACAAACAAAGGGGTCTTGGGGTCCTTTTTCATATCAATTACGTAGAAGTCATTTAATAGTTTTAGTTTTCCTATGTGGACTTCTATGTCTTTCATAATCCCAACAGGGTAGGATTTGGTTCCGTCGACCAATCCAAAGATATGGTCAGTGTCTTCTAATAGTCTGATGTTAAGCTTTTTGAAGAGGTAAAGTGAGATTATGTTTACACATGTCCTAGATCGTCCAAGGTGTCAAAAGGTTTTGAGTTCCCTAATCTACAAGGTAGAGGGAATAGTTTGGGGTCTCCTCCAATTTTGCAGGTCTTTACCTTGGACAAATGTGATCCGTTTTTTGCCTAGCTCTAAGCTCTATACGTATTTATCAATTTTATAGCGTTATTGATTAGGTTTTCGGTGTGGAGCTAGACTTCAAAAACCTGGTAGGTTAATATGGTTAAATCTAGAATTCATCTTTAAGAGTTGGTTCGGGTTCCTCAGTTAAGTTACGGATGGTTCGAGTTCAATCAGTGTTGCATGCCTAGGCTTGGTTGGAAATGGTTGCTCCTTGAAATGTGCCTTGATACGTTGATTGAGGCAGATGGGTGAGAAGAGCATTGGGGTCATTGTTGGGTAGAAGAGCAGACAAAACTTGTGAGTCCCTCAATTTCGGTTCTTAACCGTATCGCTAGGTAATGCGCCCGCTATTTGATCGGTGATGGCTTCAACACGTGTGTTAATTTTGTTAGTCAATATCAACTTGTTGTAGTTTGAATTAGCTTCAAACTTGACAATTTGGTTTGAATGCCATGGATTAAAACCAGTCCTTCTATATTCGATTGGTTGTTAAAATTTTGAGGACGGTTGTTGAAGGAACGGTTCAGGATTAAACCGTTGGGTTAGAACCGGTTAGGTGGGTTTGAAAAATTATTTTAGGAATTTTAGGGTTGTCTACACCTAGGTTCCAGGGACTTCTCCATGAGGATTATAAGTGTCACAAGAAAGTTTTTTCACTGGTCTTGAAAGTATACCACTTACCTCCCGCTTCATCGGTAAATGAGGATGCGTATTCAACAAAGGCTTGTTCGGGATCTTCCATGCAATACTGAGTGTCATGGGGACCACTGCAGATCTCAGACGAGTTAGTGATTTTGTTCACTTGGGTAGGTTGTGTTAGAGCAAGATGAGCTTCCATCAAGTGTCTTTAGCAGACACAGATGCTCCGTCATTACAAGAGTTGGATTTACTATTCAGTCCTTTGTATGAAGAATACTTTACTGCAGGAAATAAAAGTATGTCTAAGTCTTCCGCTCTCTTTGATAATTCTAAGCAACAAGACACACAACCTACAACGAATGTTCAACATACAACAGAACATATTACTCCACCAACAGATGTCAATGCTGAGGAAAACAACACTGATCAAACAATAGATGCATAGTTTGAACCATATGATTTTATCAACCCATTCTGTACACCGGTATAAGAAGTTGCTAAATCTTCCTCATGCAATGTTGATACTTCAAACATGCATACATTCTACCAAATACACCATTCTGGCTACCATTGGACTAAAGATCACCCATTAGAACAAGTTTGTGGCAATCCATCCAAGCCAGTGCAGACAAGAAGACAACTATCTACATATGCTGAAATGTGCATGTTCGCATTCATCATGAAAATTGCAGAACCAAAAAACATTAAGGAAGCAATGGCTGATCACGCTTGGATCGAGGCAATTCAGGATGAGCTTTATCAGTTCAATAGAGTCAAAGTCTAAGAACTAGTGGACAAACCCTTTGCAAAGATTGTCATCAATCTAAAGTGGTTATGGAAGAAAAAAGATGAAGACAATACTGTAATTCGCAATAAGGCACGACTTGTAGCTAAGGAAAATAAACAGGAAGAGGGTATATATTTTGAAGAATCTTTTGTACCAGTTGCTTGCTTAGAAGAAGTTCGGATTTTTGTTGCCTACGCTGCACACAAATCTTTTCCAATCTACTAGATGGACGTTAAAACGGCTTTTTTTAATGGTCCACTAAAGGAGGAGGTTTATGTTAGTCAGCCAGACGGGTTCATTGATTCTAATCATCTAGAAAAAGTCTACCGTCTCAAGAAAGCCCTTTATTGATTGAAGTATTGTTGCGATCGTCGTAGGGGACTTCTGCAAGAAGTTTTACAACTCCCTAGGCAGTGTACCTAATCGTTGTAGTGTAGTATAAGCAAGACTCGGGGGTTGTTATCATTCTCTAAAGGAATAGGTTAGGAAGGCTTGATCACGGTCTAATAGAACTCTAAGGGTTGAGAGAAGATTCTTTTTGTGTTTTTATGTTTATAGGAAAGCAGGTAAAATCATATATTTGAGAGGTTGGTTGGTTTTAGCTATTAAACTAAATAATAATCTAAGCTACTGGTGATAACAATATAATAAAAGATTGTGTTTATTTAATCATGTATTACTCCCTAGATTGCTTCTTCTAGTGTTGTTGCTTTGTCACACTTGTGATGATCTATGTAATTATTTTCTAAGTCATGAACGAATTAAACGAACCTGCCGTCTATTTAATATTCCGTTATGGCAACGCACAAGTAAGGTAGTATGAAGAGTATTACAAGGCCCCTAAGAGTATATTAAATGCATTTGAAATATATTACGAGTGGATCAACCCTATAAGGGGCAAGGTAGTATGAAGACTGTTACCCGATGGTATCCTTTCTACACAATCATGTTTTCCTAGACATATCAACAGCGATACAGACAAAAGCTGGTTTTCTAAGACCTAACATGCATATTCATCACAAAAAGCAACACCACTAAGATCTACATCCTAGGTTTCATATAATCATAAATAAACACAATAGAAGGTTTAGCCAAGCATGTTAAAGATAAAGTAAGAACAGATAAGAATCACACAACAAGACATATTGAATGATTAAGATAGTCTTACTTGATTAAAACATGAATTGAAGGAAGTACAATAGGGTTTTGAGGCCCTAAAATCATCCCTAACAGCTGCTAAACGAATTAGGGTTTATTCCTTTCTTTTACTCTAAAGTTACACACTTAAAACCCTAAAAACGGATTTGCATATATATGAAAATCGCTGTGATGGCGTCACGTTTTAATCGTGACGCCGTCATGAATAGAATATTCTAAATAATGGGCTAGGTCGTGCATTCTGACGCCGTCTTGAGATATTGTGATGCCGCCTTGAGATGAGTTGTGACTGCGTCACGTGTAATATGTGACGCCGTCTTTAGCTGTTGAGTAGAAATTCTTGAGAGATGTTGGTGTAGGTTCGTAGTCTTGTCCGTTTCTTATCTAAATGAGCCCAAGTCACGTGTATTTCCTCCAAATGCCTTTCAAATGCTGAATACCTGAAAAGGAACGATTAAGTACCTATTTTGGGCATAAATGCATGATTTAGGGGGTTAAACGACCCTGAAAAAGTGTATAAAATGACACCTCATCAAATACCCCTACACTTGGGATTTGCTTATCCTCAAGCAAATGGGCTTTTCTACCTAGACAATAACAATATGAGGGTTATTTTTACCTACTCTTTAAAAGTATTTTACAACACAACCTTCTAGACCTTGTAATTAAAAGCACGAAAAGTATATACTAGCACCTTACATAAGTGTTTAGGATTTTCTCCTTTACTCGGGTGTATAATAAATTATAACATAAAGGGGAAACGGAAAATCAACACTCTTACCTGTCATAGCATATAAATTACCATATGCTTGGTAAAGGATCAAACCTCCACCGCTAGGAGCAAGTATTATTCATTACTATCTAAGAGGTCTTTTTAAAGGGTTGTGGGGTGTAGGTGTAAGATAACATATAATGGAAACGGAAACGGATGGGATGGATTTAGGTGGCTTTGGGTGAATTTAGAGTGCAAGGGTTAGCTAATTATTTACACGAATACACGCTGGTTTAGTTGCTAAGCCATGACTCGAACGAAGATATACAAACTCTACACAACTCTACATCAATCTCTTTCTTGTTCTTTTCTATTTTTTTAATAACATAATACATCACAACTTGGGGTTTATAACACGTACCCCTACACTTGAGCTTTTACATGATCGATATTTACAATCTAACTAATGACCTGATTTGAGGTAGATCAAAATAAGATGGAGATCATCTAACAAATATATAAGGGTATTGACTTAACTTTTCTTCTGTGAAATAAATACTACCATGAATCCGAATCGTCCTAAAATAGTATTTACAAGGATAAGGACTTAGCAACCATGTACTCAATAATTAACTTGAGTTAAACACAATAATGTACTAAAAATGAGTACATATGAGGTGGGCTAAGGCTATTTGGG
Organism: Tanacetum coccineum; assembly: GCA_026074375.1. NCBI lineage: Eukaryota > Viridiplantae > Streptophyta > Magnoliopsida > Asterales > Asteraceae > Tanacetum > Tanacetum coccineum. Next base: position 53,719 of record BQNB010028437.1, read on the forward strand.
AGTAACAATTGGTTTAAGGGTGACAATGCTCTTCATTAATAGTTCGGCTTAACTAGAAAATTACGAGAACCATGAAAAAGGTTAGGCTCGAAGGGTTGTACTAGGGGTATCCTTCATTAAAGGTGAGTGCATGGCAAGGGTGTGTGATAGTTATATGATCGGTGTGACCATCATAACAATTACAGGTTTAAAACATGGGTTAATCCTAATGCCTCTTATCAAGCAAATCCTAACACTTACTATGCGGTCTCGGGATGCATCACAAAAATAAGTTCTAGAATTTAATATACTACCGGTACACTCTCATAATCCTAAAATAACCGATACAAATGTTCCAGAAAAGGCGACAAAACCACACATACACATCCATAACGACGGAATAGACATATATGATTGCACACTCAATAACTCGAACAAGTTAAAGGTATAATATCTAAGGGAGAACCTCACATTTTAGGGGGTGGAATTTGAGGGCTTTTGTGCTAGTAATATAAATTCCTATCAATGAGACGCTCTTAATACTCGGTTTTCGTCAGTATGTGTCATAAAAATTTTTAAATTTGGGTCAAAATTACCTCTTATGCTAAGTTTCGATATATTACCCATCATTTTAAGGACAAAACAAATGGCAAATGAAAAAATAGTTTCTAAGGCTTATTTCCCCTACACTTAAGTTGAACATTGTTCCCAATGTTCTATAAAGGTACCCGTAAAAATGAATTAAAAGGAAAAGAAAACAAGGAAAAGAAACTAGTACTCCACTGGTTTGCTCAATAATGGAGAAGAAACATGCAATAACTGGTTAAATCGTCATCCAAGAATTGTCAAATGAAACTTCCTAAGAACTTCTAAGCTTCTTCTCATCAAATATAACCTGTAATCAAAGACAAAGACAACTACACCAAGCATAAAATATGCGATATACAAATATACAATATGAATTTAGGGTTTGACTTGATAAAGCAGTAAAGATAAGATGAGAGAATTGTCAAACTCATTAGTTTGCAGGTTCATAACAGAAGATTACATATTTTAAATGTTATGCAAGTTTTATTTTCAAAAATAATTAAGTTTTCTAGACCTGGGCGTTTGACGCAGTCAGGAAAATCCTGACCCCGTCACAGGTGTCGTGGTGACGGCGTCGCGTGTAAATCATGACGCCGTCTCCACGTTCTATGAAAATGAAATTTTGTTTTTGATGAAAAATTTCCTGCACTTGATTCCATAAGTTTATTTTTGTACAAATAGCTACATAAAACCTGAGATTTGACAATTTACTCATATGACTTGAAACTGACGTGAATTAATCTAAACAAATTCTTTAACATGCTTGAACTTGGTTTAAAAATCAGATAGATTCCCCTACACTTATTATTTGCAAAATACCTTTGATTGAAATTAATACAAGGTTAAAAACAATACAAAGCATGGTTACAAGATAAAGTTCGAACATGATAGAATAAAATGAAAAGAATAAAACACATGACACTCCTAATTACGGGAAAAGTAAAATTGAGTTGCCTCCCAAGAAGCGCTTTTCTTTATTTTACGAGTCTTGTAGCTAGACTCGAATTCACACATCCTTACGTGACTTCATGAATGATCACATGCCCCTAAATGAGCCATTCTTTCATACTGTCATCCACTTGGTATTCGGGACCTAGGTTTAAGCAATTTTTGTACATGAATTTATTCTTTTCATGGGGGTGCCTAAGTCCGTTTATCAAATCATTTTGGCTAAGTTCTAACAGTGGTGGGACCTTACTCTAATTAAAGTTCTTGAGCCTAGGTATTGTACGTGGCATCCTATATGTGTATGTGTCAAAGATTTTAATAAATGAGACCAATCCTTTAGCGACATCATATCTGAGCTTAGTGATTTTTCTAAAGGGTCTGCCTATCAAGACTTCAGCCATGTCGTTCATGATAAACTCTCCTATGTCTTCTAACACAACAAAATCTGTGATATAGGTGAAACTCCCAACAAACACGTAAACATCCTTAACGACGGCAACTAGGTTCTTTCCCGTCCCCTCAAATCCTTTTACCATTATTATATTGTAGGCTTTACGCGAGATAATATTCATTGGTAAAAAGGGGTCGAGATAGGCAGTGAACTTCCTAAAGCCTATCATGCATTCGAATGCTAAGTCATCCCTATCCAAACTATTAATTATTCTTTCTTAACGTAGTGTCCCTGTGTTTTTGTACTCAATTAGCTCATTAAGAACTTCACCATCATCTGAGTCATTGTCTGAATGAGGAAAGGGAGAAACAAGGGGTGTATCTCTCGTTTCATCATCAGACTCGAGGTTATTCATATTGGTCTCATTGGGTTGATTGGCGAAGTTGTTAAGAAATTGTTCAATACTCTCTAGGCGAGAGTCAACAAAGACCAAAATCACATGTAGCTCATGGAGCACTTGGTCAATTCATGCACGCAACGCAGCTGGTAGGACATGACGATTATTGGTAAGTGGTGGATTTACGTTCTCCATGATGAAGAGTGGAATAGTTAATGGAAATTATGAACAAACACACAAAGAAAAGATAGGCTACGAGAAAGCTAATATGCGGAAATAAAATCTTATTTGAAAGGATTCAAGCAAGTAGAACTAAGCTAAACTATGATTAAAACCTAACTATTCCCCGGCAGTGGCGCCAAAAACTTGTTGCGGTCATCGTAAGGGAATTCTACAAGAAGTTTACAACTCCCTAGGTAGTGTACCTAATCGTTGTAGTGTAGTATAGGCAAGACTCAGGGGTTGTTATTGTTCTATAGGGGAATAGGTTAGGAAGGCTTTATCACAGTCTAATAGAACTCTAAGGGTTGAGAGAAGATTCTTTTTGTGTTTTTATGTTTATAGGAAAGCAAGTAAAATCATATATTTGAGAGGTTGGTTGGTTTTAGCTATTAAACTAAGCTACTAGTGATAA